>WEIU01000641.1:692280-737725 GCA_013389925.1 Aegithalos caudatus | reverse complement strand
GTGAAATTGTTCAAGTCACTTGAATGGAGTATATTTTTTATATTTTTTGTATTTTGTGAGTTTCTTTTTTTTTTTGATAATTTGCTTTGCACTTGTTCCAAGAGCATCAGTTTCTAGGGGAAATTACAGATAATTTTTTTCTGTTTGCTGTTCAAAGTGCAGGGACAGTAAATTCATACTTCTTATCCACATAACTGTTAATTAACATTAGGTCAGGTGTTGCAGGATTGATGAGACTGTCTCATCTGGCAATGTTTTCAAAACAAAAATACATATCTAAAGACTGGGTTTTATCTTCATTTTTTTCTCCATTTTCTCCAGCAAATTTTCAATTTGACTCTAATCTCATTTCCAGTTGTTTTAGATGTTGAAGAATAATGTTTTGTCTTAATACAGGATTCAGCTGACAAGTTAAAAGTGGAAGTTTTTTGTATCTCATATTTCCCAGTGTTTGTGTCCAGTGTAAATATTAGGATCTGGTTTGGGCATCTTTCTATGCAGCATTAATCAACTCTTTATTAATTCAAGCTTTGTAACAAATGTGAAAGCTGGCTTCATTGCTTGATTTGTAGTTCATTGATATCAGTGGTGGGATTCCCAGTAATGGCAATGGTAATTAGATAATAATGATTATTAACTTAATAGCCTGGAATTGAATTGTGGAAGTAACATAACAATTTGGAGTTTTTCATGATTTTTGATGTTGTGGCTTTTTTTTTGGTTTTCCCCCAACAAGATGAAGGAAAAGAAACATAAGAAAAGTTTTGTTTATTAGCTTCAAGAGAACAGAGGAATTAAAACTGTGTGTATTAGTATCTAGATATAAAAATGAAAACACAGCATCTGTAGAGTCAGTTATTTCTAAAAGTAATTTCATTTGTATGCTAATAACATTTAAATGTGCCATTTACATTCTATAGCAAAAATCTAGCTGGTGGATACAGATTATTAAAGTTTATCAAAGTATTTTAAACCCAAGTAGGATAATCTAATTAAAGTGAAGCAAGAGAAAATAAGTGTTGTTTGGTAAGATAATTTTCTTATATCCTTCTTTCTTTAAAGAAAGAAACCAGTAAATATCTCTTGGGTGCATGGTCTGTGATTTCTCTGCTTGGTAGCACAGAGAAAACATTACCAGGTGCTCAACCTAGAACTAAGACTCTTGTGTTGAGATAACAACTGAAGACAGACTTCTTCTAAATCATCTTCTTTGTTTTCTGTTTTGACAAAATGACAGAAATATCACCTTATTCTGAAGGGAATTTGCATGTGTGTGTCAAATGCATAAATACTCTGCTTTGGGCATGGCAGAGAGGGAGCTTGTCTTCTCCATCTCAGCAGTCCAGCTCTTCTCACAGTCGGGTGAATAAGAGAAGTTAGCAGTCACAAGTGTGTTTCAGGGTTGCAGAAGCTTTTGTTACAGGATTCCAGCAGTCAGGGAAGAATGAGACCTCCCATATGACTTGGAAGCAGAATTTATGGGCACCTGCATACAGCTCTGTCTGTAAAACAAGGTAAGTTGAGCACTGGTAAGTACCTGTTTTACTTCTTACACCAAATTCCCTACAAAGTCTTTGCTGGTATTTTTTTCCATCCTCCTAAGTTCCTTTTAAAGGTCACAGGTGACAGACCCCTCTCCTAAGCTGATGTTCTTGTGTGTCCTGAGACATCAAAAGGAAATATTTGAGGTGAGAGAGTGATCTAAAGAAAGAGTTAGCAATGCTGTGCAAGTAGGATGAGGTTATTCCATGTTACTTCTTTGAAAGGTGGGACTTGGAGGGTTGTCAGTGCTGTAGAAATGTGCATTTGTGGGAAAGGAGGAGGCACCTCTTGTTGATTAGTCTCGTCAAAATGAGTCTGTCTCTTTTCTTCTTTCTTAAATGTGAGTCAAAAGTGTATTTGGACAGCTTGAATAAAATTTTGGTTTTCAGCTGGAACAGTACAACTAAATCCTTATACATTATGAATTGGCACCACTGCACTGAAATCAAGGAAGCTTTGTTGATTTATATCAGCTGCTGCATATTCTTAACTAGAAAAGAGTGTAATGTAATGTGTGTAGTAGATGTCCAGATCCAAATGTTTTCAAGTCAGTTCTTAAGCTAACTTGTTTATGTGACTGAAATATCCTGAAAATACATTTAAAAAATATTAGGAGTTTAAAACAATGTAGTACTCCATGTGTGTCTAATTTGGTTACATGCTGTACCACAGTAATCCTATGGCATGCTTCCTTCATACTTATGTTATAAATACTATAATATTTAGTGCAGCTCCCATTTTTAGGAAGGATTATATGTACTTAGTCTTGCCTGGAGAAACCGCAGGATGTGTGTAAACAAGTGGTGTTTAAACCGAGGCTGTGACATTGAATCTGGCACTGGTGCAAAAAGAAGATGGAAACTGCCAGAAGTGAGGGTCACAGCTTTATAGGGATTGCTCACCAGGACAGAAGTATCACACTGGATTGATTGACTGATGGATTGCATGCCAAGACCCTCTCAGGGTCAGACCTGAAAGTAGCTGCCACAATGCTCTTCTGGCCAGAAACTTGTATGAGCAGAGTGTGAGGAAAAGTGTCTGTAAGAGGCAGTGACCCCTCAGCCCTGGGCCAGAACTTGGGGGAAACCAGAAGCTGTTGGCCTGGAACAGAGTGTAATTGGTCTCATTTTGGGAGGATGAGCTATTTGTGTTGGCATGTTTCTTCCTCCACTTGGCAAAGACCAGTGTGTTATGGTAAAATTTTGGAAGTCCATACACTGTCTGTGGGTTGTTGCCCATCTTTCATATGATCCATCTTCCATACCACAGAAGTTTACTTGACAAGATAGCAGTGTTGCAAAAAGAATTTTTTTCCTGACATTAAAACAGTTTCGTGTTGCCTCCCTGGGACTGATTATCTCTTGGGCCAAGAAAGCTTCAGTTTGGGTGTGTGGAGCCAGGCACACACTGTTTTTGGCTGTATTTGCCAAGGGTTTGGCACTTGTATTTCTGTCTCACTCTTTGCCTCCAGTTGTAGCTTTTCCTATTCTTACATTTGCATGTGAAAGGTACTCTGTGTCTTTTGCTGGTATCCTGCACCTTAGGCAGTTTCATAATGGCCTTTAAAGGGTATAAAAGAGGCTTCTTGGCATGGCAGGTCATCCAAACTCTGCTGCCAGAGCTGCCCCACCAGTGACAGCAGCACAGGAGGTCTTTGTGTCCTTGCATGTTTAGCCCTAACTCCAGAACATCATTGTTCCTCTGCTCCTGAGAGAAAGGGACGTGGGTTACAATGTTTTGGCACTGATTCCATCTCCTGAAAGATTCCTGGGGTAAATGAAGTCAAGAGAAGCATGGGCTTGTGTGGAGAACACCAGTGTGAAAAGTGTTGTGAAAAGATGGAAGTCAACTGTTGGAGAGGGCTTAGGTTTAACATGGCAGTGAATTAAGAATTTGCCATTTCAACCTCCCTTTATTCCCTAGAGTGAAAGATTGGAAAGGAGAGGTTTAAATTTTCATTAAAGGAGTTATACATCTGAGAGCAGGCATTGCTTGGAGAACAGGATCCTCAGCCTTTCAGGCCACAAAGAGCCTGCTGTGCCCGCAGAGGTGTGGGAGGAAGCAAGAACAAATCCCTTTATTGATAGGCAAGGGTTGTCTGCTTTCAAGAATACAAAGTAGAAGTGAATATAGAAGAGGTGGCATTGAAAAAAAGGCAAAAAATTTACTGTTAGAACCTTGTGAAATGAAAGTTAATCCTGCCTCTGGCAGGTTGTCTAACTGCCTCTTTTATCCGCCAGTAGAGCTGGCAGAGGACGACAACTTTGGGGAGCTTTGGGATAGGCCATCATGCAAAGACACTGCAGAGCTTCATCCAGCTGATTTACAGCTGTTTCCTCTCTCTTTCTCTGAAAAGGAAAAGTAGACCCATTTACCTAGAAGCTTGGAAAATACCTCACATTTACTGATCCTGCAAGAAAGAAGGAATCAGAATGAGCATAGAAATTATTGGTCAACTGGATTTGAAAAATTCCAGAAAAAGTTAGGCATGCATTCTGAGTAACAATTCTTCTTTTAGTTCCACAATATCCTTGATCCCTGTTTATTTTGGTCAGTTGCTAATTAGTAATATGATTCTTGTCTGTGATGGTTTATATAAAGTATCCTTCATTCTTGAGTGCCCAGAACTCTCACTGGCTTTAATGCTGGTTTGTGTTACACTTGCAATTCATGACTGGGTATCATTTTAGACATCTATATTTAGTTGTGGAAATGAATATTCCCCAACAATACATCTCCAAGGAGTGCTGGTTGTGTGGAACACTGTATTTATTGAACAACATAGACAAGTGGCGGAGTAGATCAGTGCTGGGTATAAATGCAGCTCTTGTAAACTACATGTTATACTAAATACCAAGATGATATGTTGCATCTCTACGCTCTCTTTTTATCTTGAATGTTGCAATCATCTCTCTTGGTTGATGCATTTAGAACCTGGAGAGGAGGGGAGAGTTAAGACAGCCATAAAAATGAATGTATGTACAGATTGGAAGTCAAAGACAGCTCTTAAGATATGTTGGCACTCTCCTGGTTCAAAATGCACTTAATTGTATTCAGAAATGGCAGAGTGAGCCATGCTCATCATTGAATGGATGTGAGCTCCTGAAGTGTGTGCCACAGTCTGACAAAATTCCCCTGCACTGTTAGATGAAAACAAATAAGCTTTCTAAAACCTGCATGCTAAAATTTTAGATTTGAAAATAAATGTGGCAATAGTAATAAAAATGCCATTATAATTTGAGTGAAGTCAGTCCTACACTGAAAGGGATCTATTTAAAATACCAAGTTTTTTAGTGCTTATTTGTATAAAGTGATTCCATTCTGGAAAATGGCAGATGCAATTCAGCATTAATTGTTAAGAGATAGGGTAAGCTGGAAAAACTAATTGAAAGCTATACCTGTGTTGCAATGTATCCTTTCTATGTTATGTCCATGCTACAAAAAGAAAAAAAAAAGGTAATTAAATTTACACTTTTACAGCCAAGTGGCTTCTACAAAAAAGTTTACTCATAGAATGACAAGACGTGATTTATCCCTGAGCAGGACTGCTAGTGTAAGCACAATAATTATCAGAATAATTAGCACAGTATCTGAACTACCTAAAGAAGTAGTTAATGTGTCTGTATTTACACCTCCTCTCTGAATTTCAGCTGTAGACCCAAGAGTGCTGGCTCACACTGGTGGAAATACAGGTGTAAATTATTCTGCAAAACAGACTGCTCAGCTGAATGCAAATTTAAATAATAGAAGAGTCTTCCTCCATCTTTTTTTCTTCTTGTATGTGGCTTATTTTAGACTTCCATCTCTTCAGAGTAGGAAGAGATTAATACCAATTAATACACTTCATTATTCTGTACTTCAATGCATTTCTCAAAAGACCAGTAATAAAGCTGCAAGGATCTAGACAATAATATGATGCAAACAACTGTTCTAGTTCCCCAGCTACTTTATTTTCTAACATATAGTCTGTGTTTGTCCCTGGAAGATAAGATCTGGGTTTAATTATGTCCTGGGACAGCCCAGCAAAAGAAGAAATGTCAGGAAGGGGGATACTTCAGGGAGCAAAACATTTGGGTGAACTTCCTCTTGTATATTTGGAGAAGCATAGGACTTAATTTCTCCGAAACATAAGCAGTCTTTTCTTCTCCATGGAAAACCCATGAGTAATTGCTATGCAGAAGTAGTAAATAATACATTCGGGCATTTAATCCACAGTATTTCATGGCACTTTACTTGTGCTGCTGTCTCATCTTTGAAAAGCTATGTGAGAAATTAATTGAAACCATTAGAGTTCTTGAACATCCCTGTATCTCTCTAAAAACGTGTTTTCCAAAATGACAGGGGGAAGTGACTGCAGACAGGCTGTATAATCACCCCAGCAATGGCTCAGCTGCAAGACACCCAGGACAGACAAACACAGAAATCTTCCCCTCTCCTCACACCCACAAAAGAGATCTCTGCCATGGCCAGAAATCTCTGTTGCTCAGCAAGAGCAAAGTTCCTCTGTCAGCCTGCATCCTTACACACATTTGCACTGCCAGGTCTTGTCTTCAGCCCTTTCTTGTGTCAGAGGTTTGCCAGGAAAAATTATCCTTTCAGCCAGGGAACCATGTGTTCTATGCAAATGAAAGCAAATGGTTCTGGTGTTAATCATCTCACTTGTCATTGAGCAAAACAAAGCTTTTGAAGCTAATTCAGAAATTATCATCACATCAACATGCAAGCTTTGCTGGCTCTGCTTAGCTGTGCCAGGTTATTCCTATAATACACATGCACCGGACTGCCTTGACTCAAGATCTAACAAATATAGCCTGATTTAGTGAAAGTTGCTTGGAAAACCGTGTTGAATCCAGTCTTTGTTTTGAAATAACTTTGGGGATGAATGTGCCAAAACTTGGGAAACGTTAGTGGGCATTACTGGAAAATTGCTCTCACTGTGTTTTAACAGAGGCCTCTGCTCTGGTACAGCTTGGCAGTCCACTGCTTTACCAATCTTTAGTTCCTTTGCAATACAGGTGTTGCTTTATTTTTGAGATAAAAACCAAACAGAATTTTAAAAAGCAAAAGATGTTCTTCCTGAAGATTGCAGAGATTTACATCTAAGTTGCTCTTTCTCTTAGGGAAGCTCAAAGCCTTTCTTTCACTCTCTTTAAATAGCAGTGCTTTGTGTCTGTCACTGTACCTGTCATTATCTCATTGTTGGGGTTTGTATGTTTGGTTGGCAAACACATGCTCGTTTGCCTGATTAGCACAAAGCTTTAATTTCATTTAATAAGTGTATTTCAGAGTCAGAATGATCATCAACCAGCGTAATTTCACTTTGCCATGTAGAATTAATTAGGATGAAGGCTGTCAAATGAAATGTAAAAAATAATCAGTGATTCTCATTAAGAGATAATAAGATTTTTTTGGTGCTGTTTAGCAGTTTGGTTTTGGTCCCAGCATCAAATGTTAAGAAGTGTTACATGTTGTGAACATTAATTTTAATACATTTGATCTGGCACCGTGCAAATAATTAAATCCTTAAACTTCATTTGACAACCAATAATTTAGACTTCTAGCTAAATACTGAAAAAGAGCTTTAAGAATAGGTAGCTAATTTAGGCATACATCAGAGTTTGATGACATGTGTAACACTTGAAAGAGGAGCTGAAGCAGTCAGCTAATGATTGTACCCAAAAACTGAGTCAGGCCTGATACAATTTTGGAAAACTTGAGGCAAATAAATAAAGAGAAGTTCTCAGAGAAGTGTGTCAGGGCAGTAAGAGGTTCAGGAAAACTGGAGGATTTTGATTTGTTTTATAAAGGCTAGTCTGACATTTATCTTTTGGTAAAGCTGGATGTAAGAAGGATGGTGGAGATTGATTCTGCATGTCCCCCAGGGGTAGGGTGAGAACTATTTTGGAGGAAAAAGACACTTCGATGTCAGAAAGAGCTGATCTCCCAAAACAGACAGCTATTCAAAGTGGTGGTGTGTCTTCCTTCTCAAGATTCTTGTTGTCAAGCACAAGGCAGGCAGACATCTCCCAAGAGTGGTGGGATGTACTTCCCCTGACTGGAGAAACTACTTGGCGCCTTCTCTGTGCCTTTGGGCTTTTGTTCTTCCAAGGGTGAGCCAAGTATGGCGAAAGGCAGTAGGCATTCATAAGGAGTACACTGGCTTAATGGTATTGCCTCAGCCATGGAGTCAAAAGTGTGGTCCAAACACCCAAATGCATTAAAACTTAAATAACAGTCAGGAGATGAAAGGGGTATGTAGCTTAAAACACAGATGCCTGTTGAACCAGGACAAACATTGTGGACTGGAAAATAATTTTACCAATCAAAAGGGTTGGCTATGTTTGAAGTTAGGGAAATTCTTCCTGTTTAAATGTGTAGGTTCCATATGATGGCAGCATCATTTGTTTTCTGGATTTCCTTTGTGTTGTGACATTTTCAGGACTATGGTAAACAAAAAAGTCATTGTGAACTGTTCAAGGAATATCAGCTTTATGGTGTTAAGAGATGTCATCCTGATTGCCTTCAATTAAATCCAAGAAATAAAGTCTCACCCTTTCCAGCTTGTTATTGGGCTGTGAGCCCAATGAAGTAATTTTCCTTTGATTATGCAGCCAGTCCTGAGCATATGAATAGATTTGATGACTGCATGCTGTGGTTTGTTGTGGTTTTTTTCATATTATGGATTTTATTCTGCCTGGAGGCTATACAGTCTGTTATGCTACCCATCAGCCTTGACTACAGAGTCCAGCTTGGAAAACACTGTTCTTTTCCTGCCAACTTGTTCAGCCTATAGTCACTCAGCCTACAACAGCTTGTCAGCTTGGCTGAAAAGAGCCAAATAAGACTTTACCATCATGTTTCTTTCCCTCTCCTTTGCAAAAGACAGTATGTTTCTTGATTCAGATTGGGCAGAAGTTCTTGTGCTGCATGGCCAAGAGCTCTGCTAATATCTCCTGTGCTTAGAAGAGGCAGCCTGGCCCTGTTAACCACTGAGCTCTGAAGAGGAGCCAAGAAGTAAACAGTTCTTTCTCCTGAAGTCACAGGAGTGTTCTGTTTGTAACTCAGCCATGTTTTTATGAGCTTCAGCAACCTAAACACAAGAAGGAGATGTAAGTTCCACCATTTTGCTGTGGCAGGGAGAAACAGCGTGTCCTGAGATCATGGAATGAAGGGCTGCTGAACTACACAGGAGTAAAATCCTCCCAGGCATCCACGCAATATGTGGCATCATTTTCCGAGCCACAGAGCAAAATGCTCATCAGAAACACTCTCAGCCCAGTCCATAAAACTGTGCAGAAAAAGTGCATTTTAGAGTGAGGTTGCCATGAGCACACTGTCAGCAGCAGAACAGAAACACCAGCGAGAGGAGGGAGGGGTAGCAGAAACAAACCTGGCATCTGTGTTTAGGGAAGATTGCCTGTCTGCAGCTCTGCACACCTCAGATAGCTCAGCATACCTGTGCAGGACCATATGAAGCTAGCTAGTATACCACAATCCCAGAGATTTATCCCTGGCCATTCAGCTTCATCACTCTTAGGTACTTTATGGGCTCTCAGTATTTGAATATTTAAATTTTCTGGCTAAAGGAACCCAAATCCCAGCTCTGTCCACCTTTTCCATTGCCACTTCTGAGAACCCATTGCCTGCTAATTTGTTGAGCATTTTGGCATGCCAAAGTACCCTCTAGTTGTCTCAGTGTAGGCAGGCATCTTCAGTTCCAGAGTGCCAAATGTGTTAATGGCACAGTGGAGACTCTGCATCTGCCTGGCTATGCCAGTGGTGCACACAAGAACAAGGGGTGGTGAGACAGCACAACAACAACTGCACCAGAATGAGAGCAGGACCATCAAAAAGACCTAGACCATTGTTCCAATTATAAAATTAGAGATATAATCAGAATTAAAACCTCCTAACTTAATTTAGATTCTTCCGTCAGAACTGCAGATGCTTTCACACCACAAACTGGGAGCAGTATTTATCTACATTGCCTGCTAACCATGACAACACATATGGCTGGGAAGGTCTTTGTTTTGTGGCCAGCCAACACTACAGCTCATCTCTCCCTCTCTCTTTGCCTTTCCTCCCAGTCCCACTGGGGCTTTTGTTTCAAGTTCTAGTGCCAGATTTTCTACATCTCTCCTGGAAGGCATTCTGCTTGTAAACTGCCAGACCTTTCTTTTCTTCTAAGTGTTCACTCCTTTCATCTCCTTTTCTATAGTCTTTCCTCCTTCATTTCCCATTAAATCCTTTCTCTGTGTCTCACTCCCTCCCCCATTTTCATCTTGTGCAGCTTTTACAGCCTACAAGCCTACAGGTTTTTGTAATTGCAGTTTCTTGGGTGGCAGGGGGCTGTGCTGGCTGATGTTGATTGCCTTCTGGATCAGATGTTGACACAACTTGTGCTTCCAGGTAACACATACAATACCTCATGGAAAAGAAGGGTTTATGTCCTATAAAAGCACCAAAGTGTGAGTTGACTTGAATATTTTCAAGTTGTGGTTGCTTAAAATTAGGTTGTTTTTCATAAACTTCACAAGTTATTATGAAGGAATATTGATAGAGGAAAAAAAATATTTTAAAAGTAAGGTTTTCTGCAGTATCAGATACTCATCTGCTTTTCACAACTAAATGACTTTGAAATGCTCTGTTAAGCTGAGAGTAACTACAGCATGAGAATTAGTGCTCTCTCTGTAAATCCTGAGATGTGTGTGTTTTTAATACCAAGTACACTATTATCAGAACATATCCTATCAATTGCTGAAAACAACTTTCTCCATGTTTGAGTAATGCTTTGTATTCATTTATTTATCTAGGATGAGGAATAGCAGGAACATGAGAGGCTTTCCTGGGAATGCATCCAAGGAGTGCTGGTGGAGGCTCTCTAGTTAATCACTTTGTCAAAAGGAGTACTTTTTCCAGTGTGCAACATTATTCACTTAACTTTTCATTAGACCTTTTCATGTAAGTACTACCAAAGCAAGCAGCTGTGATACAGAAACCTTCATTTATGCCAGATCACTTGAACCTCCTGACTTTTCATCTGTGCATCAACAAATACAGAATATGAATGAATACAGAGCTTGTGCGTTGCTAACCCACAACAGGCTGAGCTCCCCCAAATCCCAGCACTTACTGCAGTCTTGCTCACAGTTTGCTCTCTGTTCCTATATCATAAGTGAGTGTTTCTCAGAAAGGACATCAAGTCCCCAAGCATATGTGTCCACTTCCACCATTAAAGTTCATTCAGGTGCTTGGCATGGCTGTCTCCAGGCGGATTTTCCTTAAATAAGTGATAGCTGCACTCTCACTGCCCATGGTTCTCTGGGTGGCTGTGCTCATGTTGTGCTTACAGGGCTTTACAGAACACATGGTAACAGTCTCACTATCTTGTTGATGTGACCTATTTTCGTGTTTTCAGGTGAAAAATTACGCCAAATGAACTTTCTTACACCTGCTATGATATGATGAAGAATTTCTATTTTTACAACCACAGCTGTCCTGAAATGTTGTAAAACTTTCAGTGTTGTGAGGCCCTAGGGTTTGATTGCCAGAAGATCCTGAATGAAGAAAGAAGAAAGACTTTTTAGAAATTGCCCTGAGTGGTGTTACATTAAAATCTTACGGGCAAAAGGAAATACATCAAATGAGTTGAAACAGGGATTTACCATTAGTTCAGTTAATACCTTGTTACTAGAGTCAAACATATCTGATTAATTCAACAAAGCCTCATAAATGATGTGGTAGAAATGGTACAGAAGAAAGTCTTCCCATTATCATACTCCTTTCTGTGACATTATTTCTGGGCCCTCAGGGCATTGGTTTCGGTTGCCCTCATAAAGAAGGGGGTGTTTATAAAGTTGTGTTGGCATACTAAGGAGAGAAAGGGTTATTGTTTGTTAAGGAGTGAGTAGCAATTTGTTTTCTGGATTCTTTTTTTATGCTTTATAAACAGATACAAAATTTATTGTTGGCTTTGGGCACAGACTTGTGGAGCTTGTGAGACAACGCTTAGAGCAGATTTGTAGACATGGTGTGGGCAAGCAAAGCAGAACATTGCCCTGGCTGGACTGGGGTCAGCTTTAAACAGAGCCTCAATGATATAATTCTGTGCAATTAATACTGGGTGTTTGGTGGCTCTTGCAATGGCATGGCTGGTTTCTCAATAAAGTTCATTTTGTTTGAAAACCAAAGAACTTAATGACTTGCAGATGGAATTAACCCTTTTGATGATAGCTGTGCCACATCCTGTGTTGTGCTTTTCAGGTGAAATTGATGTAGAGGATCTGCAAATGATGTTTTATGCCACAAAAGGATAGCTGCTCTGTGTATTTGGGCTTCCTCTAGATGAAAGGTAATGTCTACTTCTTAAACATTTTACGATTTTCAGAATTGCTTTGAAAGTCTCTGCAGTTCTGCAATTTTGGGGACAAAACCAAAAATTATGTAGAGACAGCAAACCAATTTATGTAAAAAGTTTGTTTCTAGCAACTATTTCCCAAACAATTGTATATGAGTATGATCTGCATATTTTTGAAAGATATGAGCACTTGAGTCAGAAGAGATGGCCAATGTTATATCAACCTTGGGAATAGCTGATTGTGTTGGTTTTAGTCATGGGACAGACTTTGAATCTCTCCTTAGAAAACACTTACAAGGGATCCCCAAGAGTCCATTATTTCAAACCCAAGTTTTCCTGCAGGGTAAAATATGTATGACACAGTTTGCTTTCATATGCTTGGATGTACTGGGATGCTTTTGAAACTTCCTTGTGCTTGATGGCTTGAAGAACACAGTTTTTGTCGGGGTGCTGCACACCTGTAACCTCCACTGATTTCTGGGATTTGCAGTCTCGATCTCAGCCTGTACCAGCTGTTCATCTGGCTCAGTGTTACCTCCTTAACCAAAGGCAGCACTTATTGCATAATACATAGGAACTTGGTTTCTTTTTTCCACCTTTACTGCCTCGGTCCTCACAATGAACTGAAGAACTACATTTTTGTTTGACCCCACAGTTAAGGACAACTTTAATGGCAAGGTTGGTTTCTTAGACAGGCCTCTGAATTTTGAATCCCGACGGCACTACAGCATAGATGTTTTGGGCTAGTGGTGTTTACATTAGAAAAAAAGAGTTCCTTTATGTACTATGAAAGCAACAGACTCAGTACAGTAGCTTGTTCTGCATTTTATGTTTTGTTTGCTGACAGTTATTAACTCCACATCATTTATTCCTTTAAAAGCTGACTTAGAATTTTCAGTTGTGTAATTCTCAGTGTGCTAAAGGCTATATTTGAAGTATGTGCATTCAAAAATGGTTCAGTAGGGATAGTTTACTTCCAGTGATTATTTCAGGCATGTTTGCAACAAGGAAGAATAAAGGTTTTATCGTTGTTTCAGATCTGCTGTGTTCTAGGAAATTCAAGTATGTGCCTTGAAAGGGTGAAAACCTGGAGGTCACAAAGCAAACTTTTTCTAGTCTTGGAGGCCAGAGAGCTAGAAAGTTCATTCACTAGTTTTTACATTTTATATCCTGGAGGAAGTGAGGTCACAATTGTCTTGTTGCTTTATTTTGCATGAGTTACTATATGTGGTTACCTTTTGGAATGGTGATTGTGTGCGTGGACCAGCACGGATCAATTTCCTTCTGCTGGAATGCTAGCCTGCTGCAGCAGGCACCACCATGAACAGCATGAGGAGGGACTTTGGAGGGGCAGCACAGTTTGTAGCTCAGGAAACCCTAATCAAGACCAAAGGAGTGCATTAAAGCAGATATTTTCATATCATTAAATGCAGTGTTTGGGTTTTGTTTGGTTTAGTATTTTTCTTCAGAAGGTATGAGAGGCTGCTCCTATTGATATTTACTAAGTGGGAAATAAACGGGTTTGTGTCTGTTTTGGAGCATTCCCTCTGCCTTGTGCATCCTTTTGGTGACTTAGGTGTGTCTTTGCTGCTTGGAAAAGCTGCAAAGCATCTGGGCTTCAGTGCTTTCCTGCCAGGAGGGTGGTATCTAAAGGAATGGCTTCCACATGGAGAGGAGTTGCACATCTTGAAGTGTATTCTGTCCCTTAATTAATAAAAAGAGCCTTATAGGACGGGTACAAGCCCATTTTGGTCTTTGCTTGTCACAGGGCTTTGAAAAGTGTCTTTAAAAAACACATGTGTGTCTGGCATGAGCTCTGTGTGGGGAAAGACATGGGGTGGTTGTAGAGCAGTGTGACAAACAGATGGACAGGATGATGGATTGGGAGGGATAGGCCATTGCAAAGCTTGTCAGTTGGGATAAATGGTTGGGGAAAGAAGTTTTGACACAGAACAAATTTTATGTGGTAGCAGATGAGTATCTGGCAGGTGGATTTGAATGGAGAAAGGACAATCAAATGCTGAGCAGAGAGAGCAGCTTGTTCTTGTTACAGCTCATGTGTTTTTGTGGGACTGCAAGAAACAGAGCTTGGAAAGCCAGGAAAAGCACTGACATGGTAGCTAGGGCTGAGTTAAGGGTATGAAGAAGAGATTAGGGGTGGGGTTGAAATGCAAGCAACCACCCCCAGAAATTTTACAAAAGTGCAGCCAATAAACAGAGTTTGTAGGTGGGGGCCCTGGGTTTTGTATTCCAGGTGAGCAATCTCTTAGTGGATCCGCAGAATCCCTGAGGGTGCAGGGCTGAAGAGGAGGAAATGAAGACTTGTCAAATATGAAGAATCATAACTTGGTGTTTGGCTACGTTGTTGTGTGAGTCCGTCCATCACGTACAAAATCTCTGTGACAGACACGGATTTGTCATGAATAGAGCCTGGTGTATGAAATCAACCTTCTCTGCTGCTCTGACTGACAGAAAGAGAGCAGCTCTGACATAGCCACACTTCTAACTGCACATATTTTATATCCCACAGCCCTAATGGAACATGGGAGGAATTATTACAACAATGTATTCCAAACACTGTATTGCAAGACCAAATTGGAATAATGCTTTTAAACTTTAAACATTCTGCATCTGATCTAATATTACAGCTAATCCATCAGAAATTGATCCTGAAGTCTCTCAAAAATGGCTGTTTCTGGTGTAAATGGATATAATGAATGCTAGTGTTGTCTTGCCAAATAGAAGGTGATATCTAAGTCCCCATAGCGGCAAAGACAGATCGATAGTTTGTGGAGAGGTATCCCCAGAGACATCTGATGGGCACCAGTCTTCATTACTGGATATCAGTGCTGCATTCCCCCAGCTAAACAAAAAAAATTTAAAAAAAAATTAAAAAAAAAAAAAATTGCTAAAGCAAGTATAATGGAATCATTGAAATAGAACCAGAGCTGATCCCACTTGAGACAGGACCAACTGTACCTCTGCACAGGCACTGAAACTGGGGACCTGCCATTGTCCTTGTTTTCCTGTGTTTTTACAGTAATAAATGGCATTCTCATGCCTGTGCTCTGGGAAGTCTTTTCTTCATAATAAAATTACTCCTGTCTTTTCTTACTTTGTTTTTCGTGAGCAAAGCAAGAAATACCATAGACAAAAATTGGCAACCACGCAGTAGAACATTTCTCTTACAACCAAGTAAAGAGAAAATTTCTTTCAGAAAGCATCAAACCCAGGGATATGCTGTGTTTAAAGAGTAAAAATAAATAAAAGAATTTATGGACTAGCCAATCTACAGGCATGCTGATCAACAGAACAGGAGCTTTAAAGCCTCAGATAATGTAGATATGTTTGAGTCACACTAAGTTTTGTTCATTTCTTATGAGAGAATATCGAAGAGCTTGGTCCTGATTATGGACAGATGAATATCAGAGTATAGGAGCTGTGATGAATTATTTCTTTCCCAGTGCATTTGGGTGTCCCATTCTATTAAATATTAGTGAAGTAGTTTCTCTCAGCTCAGCTGTTGGAGCTCTTGTCTCTCCTCTGCAGGCATTTTGCTGTGGTTTTGTGTCTTGGTTTTGAAAGCCAGGTACCTGCCAGCAAAAGGCTGGAAGTTCCCTTTGAATAGAAAATGTAAACCCCTTCCCTCAGATTATTATAATTTTTGTAACTAGGGGCTTTCAGGCAAAGCTTTGGGAATAGAAATAAGAGTCCTTTACTAGGAATATTAAAAATACAAATGTAATAGTACAGAAAAACATGCAAATAAAACAAACAAAACCCCTAGAAACCCTGACAGAGTCAGGGATGTGACCTGACACCCCGTTGGTCAGGGTGTTAGAAGCAGTCCGGATGAATCCTTCTGGAGTAACAGACTCAGTTCTGTGGAGTAGAGAGGGTCCTGTAGAAAGTCCAGTGGTGGCGAGATGGGTCCAGTCTTCCTCTGGGAAGCCAGTGGAAAAACAGGATGAACTGTTGTGCTCACCTCTCCTTTTATCTGGGTAGGAATGATTGGAGCCCCCCTCACTGGGCGGAGCATCTACCAATGGGATGATGGAATGTCTCATGTCATTGGTGAGCCTTAATGGCCCATTATCAGAAAACATCAGCCCCAAAACTTGTGCTTGGACGCCTCTTTGTTTTGGTTAAGTACCCAGCAGTTAGTTTCCTAGCAACCTAACAATTCCACTAACACAAAGGAAACAATATCCAACCCCCAACATTTTGTCACTGTATTTACTCAGAAATCCTCTATTTCTGCTGGCCACCCATTTCACATAGAAACACCCAGAGAAAGAGAATTTCGGGTTATATGTCAGGAAAATTTTGCTGGATCAGTTAGATTTGGGGAAAAAAATTAAGCTAGTTAAGTGAAGTGGACACTGTGAGCCATTTGGGAGCTAGTTAAACATCACTGAAAATTGTACAGGAAGGGAGTAATACTACAAAATGAAGTGTAAAAACCGGATAATCCAAGTGATCTTTTTTTATGGGTTCCTTACTGTCTCTTATTTGGAGAGAGGCTATGGTCTTGTTAGTAATCCCATGGAGAAAGAGAACTTTGAGACACCAGCATTTGCAGCATCTCAGTGAGTTGTAATTGCAGTTTTTAAACTGTTACTTCACTATTCAGGATTGTACTTGAAATGAGAAAAAAATGCTTTTATTTCCTAAAGTTCATACAGGAAGAGTGATGGAGAAGGAAGTGAGTTAAACCCAAGGCAAATGTGCAAATGATTATTAGTATCTACTTTAGTCTGAATTTTTTGTCACAGTTTTAAAAAAAAATGCTTTAGAAAAGAAGT
The DNA here is from genome assembly GCA_013389925.1 of Aegithalos caudatus. NCBI lineage: Eukaryota > Metazoa > Chordata > Aves > Passeriformes > Aegithalidae > Aegithalos > Aegithalos caudatus. The sequence continues at coordinate 721,021 of WEIU01000641.1, read as the reverse complement.
AATTGTTACAATATTCTGGTCATTAGTTATCTGGGAGTTTTGTGTTCAAATATTTATTTTAACATTGCAGTAATGGTTATTTGATAATATTTTCATAGTTTAAGATATCTGAAGACTACACCTCTTTTTCACCATATGTTTTCCTTTTCAAAATTTAAAGGAACGTAACGTCATTTTTGCTTCATTTAACCTCTGAGCTGGCAAACCAATAAAGATGAAATGGATGATAGGAGAATTAGCTTTTAAATTGCAGAGCACTAATTTTGAAACAACTTAGAACAATCTCCTACAACCTGGTGTTTGACTTTTTCCATGCCTGGATGATAATTCTGTGGCTGTTAAAGACAGGAGAGCTATCTAGCAGTTATGGATGTCATCAGCTTTTGTCCAACAGCTGTCAAAGACTGTATCCAACTGAAAAGGAATGGAATGGTTTAAATCAGCCAGGAGTAATGGAAGGTTTGGGATTAAGCTCTGTTACACAGGAGGGCAAATTCTGCCACCTGCTATGGCTTTACATATTTCCATTTTTGAAATACAGGTTTCTCATCTCACTAATTGGAAGTCCTGTAATATTTTTAAATAAAAGTAGCAGCCAGTAGTGTGAATTGAAGTGGTTATGGTGGGAGATACAGTTGAAGGACAACTTGCTGTGTAGCCATGGGGTAGGGAAGAAAAGGCAGAACAGTTACAGTAGCATACAGAAAATTTGGTTACTAAACTTTCACTGAGTAGAAGTGAAACAAGGCCTCCATGGCCTACTTTGCTCTGGAGGGATAATCTGTGTGTGAGTGGTCAGGATATTTCATGGTTGGTTGCACCAGTGTTCTCTGCAGAGCCTAAACCCAAGTAATGTTGGTTTGCCTTAAAAAGGCATGAGAAACTCCAGGCCTAAGAGAAGTTTTGGCATTTTTTCTTCCAAGAAATGGAAGTTACTCCACCTCTCACACCTGGTTTTCTGTCTGAGTGTGAGGTCTATTCCAGCAAGTACTCACATGAAAACAGAGTTGTGACTGCAGGTTCAGGGCTATATCAGGAGTTAATTTTCATTAGTTTAGGATTGTGTTTTGTGCCTTTAAGATAACAAGATCTTGAAGAATTGCAAAATTCTCATCTCCCATTCTGGCAGATGCGTCATGAAGAAATAATCCCTGAAATATTTTAAACTTTTCTGAATAATTAAGTATAGTGAGAAAGATTTTTCCAAATGGTCTCTCAGTGCAAGGTATTCCAGTGCATTGTTCTTCTGCAGAGACTGCCAGTTTATTTCTTGCACTCTTTATCTCAAGTGCTTGTGAGCACACACTGTTACCTTTCTTTGTGCTGCTTCATATTCCCATTATTACTTCACTCAGTCAGGCCATTCCAACATACACATTGCACCTGCTTGGATATCTTTAAAACTACCTCTACAAATCCCTGAAACCATTACAGATGCAAACGAGAGCCTCACAGTGAGACAGTCTGTCTTTTGGACACCATGTTGTCATCAGAAATCTCACCATCACTTCTTCACCTTCTCATGTGGTACCCAGCTGTGCCTTGCTGGCCCACTTTTGCCTGGAGTGTGAGATTTGCTGTTCAGATGTGAGATTTACATTTCTGAAAGACTCCGTGTCATTCTCTCGTTGGCCTCTCTATGTTGTTCCAGAGAACATACAGAATTGGCTTTTGATGGGGGAGAGGGAAATGCTTTAGTTCTTCTTCCATGTGCATTAAAATATAAGTGCATATGGTAAAGAAAACATAGCTGCTTAAGGAAGCAGAGTGGTTAGAGTGAAAACTTCCAATAACTCTGGAAGCCAGGATCTTTACATGTTTTACATTACAGTTCATTGTGTTAACACTTGGCCACAGTGCTGTGCAGCTCCTAATGCATCAGAATTATGGAAACATCTGGGCTAAATAGCTTCATGCCGATCCACTGAGAAAATTCACCAAGGATTCAATACTTTTTAAGATATTTCACTTTCTGTCTAGGATAGGAGTTTGCATTATGCTTATATACCGATTTATGAAACACACAGGAACATTCTGTTTATTTTTTTTTCTTTTAGTCTTTTAAGTATCTACAGGGCACATCTGTGCTTTTTTATTAAGAGCTACATTATGGCTGGGCCTTGCGTGGCTGCAGTGTGGGAGAGGGCCCGGAGAAGTTCCTTTTCCCTTTGCACAGCCCATTCTCAGACTGCCAAAAATTACAAACCTTTCCAGAGCCAGGAGCAGTCCTTTGAAAGAAAGATGTTTCTGCTGCATCTCTGTCCTGCTGGCCAGGAGAGCTGGCTGACCGTGTGGGAAAGTACCCAATTACTCTGTTGCAGCACAGCCAAGGTGCTCTGGTTGGAAGCACCTTTGCTGCAGGCATTGCTTCCTACACGCTGTCTTCCCCTGGCACACCCTTCTGCTGGGCCTGCAGGAGCAGCACATCCATTGGCACCCTCTGATCTTGCCCAGGTGCTGTTCTGGGGACACCCAACTCTGCTTTGGTGTGCTTGTGTTGTGCTGGTACAGAGACGATGGTCTGTAGCAAGCACTGAAATCTGCTTTGAGGTCTGGTTTGAGACACACACAGCTCCTGCTGACTGTGAGGTGTGCAGTGTTGTAAGCTGATCCCATTTAGTGTCACAAGGAGCTTTTGGGTTGCAAAAGTTCCCCACCTCCCTGAAAAGCATCCATGCTATACATTGCTCTGCTGCATAACTCTTATAAAAACCTAATAGCAAGGTGTTGTTCCACATATGACTTGGCCTGTGTTTTACAGGTCAGTGGTGAGCATCTAAATGTCTTGAATTTCAGTCCAGCAGGTGATCAGTGTGGGGCTCACTCTGACACAGTGTAGAGATAACTGCCTTTTAACTTTTATTAGTGGGCAAACCTTACGTGTCTTTGTTCTTAAAGAGGTGAGGGATTGCTCCAGGGCATTCATTTTTCCCCTGGAAGCATTCATGTGCTGGATACATCTTTTAATTGTGTCCTCCTCACACTGAAAGCTCAGCTTTCATCTGATGTTCAGGTTGGACTTCAGATGAGGCAAGTAGCTGGACACTCTTTTTGTGTGTCACAGACTGGACTGTGCTATGACTCTACCTTCCAAGGTGACAAGCTTGCCTAAGTTACCTGCTTGATCAGGACTGAGTCCCAGTCATGTTCTAGAGATCTCCAGGTGTGAGGACACAGAGTTAGTCTGCTATGAAGATGACATCTTTCTGTATGGAGAAGAGAATTTTATCATCCTTTCTGTAAGTGTCAGATAAAGCAAATTCAGCCACGCTCGTGCAAAAAAAAAAAAAAAAAACACAACCTTTTTTTTCAAGTCAGAGCCTTCAGTTTTACTCACATTTGAGAGCAGTAAATTAAGCTGCTTGTCATGGTGTGAATTTCTAAATAGTCTGATACAAAATTATTCTTTTGTCTCCTTAATTAATTTGGATGTCTTTATTCTAGCAAAGGGGATGATTTTCACCAACTGTAATGTTTTAAAAGCTGATGTGACTAACTCTTGCTCTAATGGAAAACCAGTGAAAAAGCAGCCCTGGAAGCAGCAATACCAGCTTGTCACTCAACACTGCTCTCCTTGAGTAGGTGTGTGAACTTCTGTATCCCTTCTCCCAAAGGTACCCGTTTTGTGGGGTATAAATAAGGACCTTTCTATGCTGTGCTGTCTCTTCACCAGGCCAAAGAAATGTAAATATAGACCAGGAAATGTTCAAGGCAACCCATGGTGTGGGGAATCAATCTATTTTATATGTATATAAAAAACTTTTATAGGGATGATCATCAACACAAGCTCTTGTCTGCTGTGCACTCTAAATAAAGTTGTGTCCCAGGCCTCTAAATCAGCAGCCTAGACTGCTCTGAGCATTGAGAGACAGCCCAGCTGAGAGCAGAATGCTGGCACGTAGCACTTCAGCTCATTGTGAATTTCCCAGCTTTAAGCTGAGCCCTAAACACGACTGTAAAACTCTGCAATGAGGCCCCTGCGAGCATGAGCTTCCCTGGGTGCGCTGGGGTTTTCTGGGATGAGAACAAAGCGCCTCTGTCTGAGGGCTCAGCGTTCTTGGTGGCTAATCTGGAGCTGGAGACTCAGCCCTAACAGGAACTGGTTCCACTGCTCTGGGTTCCAGCTGCTGGGCACAGTTTGTTGACTTTCCCCTCTATACACCTTATAATGTATATATACACTTACAGGAAAACAAAGTCTACAAATTTCAGAAGATGAAAGATACCACTTCATAATCTTCCACCTCTGAGTATAGGAACAAAGAGCCAACATGCAGCCATGATAGCATTTAATGCATTGCTGTAAAGTATTCTGCAAATATATTGAGGAGTGCTCTGTGATTTTTGTATGCATTGGAATATAGATGTGCAAAGCTGAACAGAGCTTCATTTCCTTCCTGTGATTGGTGTTTGCAATGAGTTAGAATCTTTTAAAATGCTTTGCCAAAGTGAAGCACGTTTCCCAATTAAAAAAGAAATAATGATGGTGAGTATCTACTGGAGATGTAGTGTTTTGTTAAAGGTTCTTCTTTGTTTGGTTTTTTTTTGTGGGTTTTTTGTGGCTGTTGGTTTTTACTGTTTTGGTTTTTGTGGTTTGTTTTTTTCTTTTTTTTCAATTCTGATTTGAAAAATAAGGAACGAAAATCTCTTGCCTGGAGTAAATGCCAGGGAACAGACATAGCACAGTGTGTTTCTTTGCATTAAATCCCAGGTAAGTGATGCACCTGGACTTCTTCAGTTGGAATTACAGAAGTTTTAAGTCCCAAAATGGACTGGTGACCAGTGTGTGTTCTCGCACTCAGGAATACCCATGTGTTGGTGAGAATGAATTTCATGTCATTCCTGCTTTGTTGTAGATGCACTTTTCTCAGCCATTCACGTTACTGAAAGTGCCAAGTATCATATTCACACTGCTTAAGGAAATCATCCATAAAATAAAAACACATTTTCCAGGACATTTATTGAGTGTGTGTCCAAGGGGATCCCATCAGCAGCCCAAGAGGGAAGTGCCATTCAGAAAAATCACTGGGTGATGCCTTGTAGCTCTCACTTGTTCTGAGGACACCCATGATCTCCATCAGTTTTCTCAGGTATTTTCAGGTGGAGAAGGATGTATTGGCACAACCTGTTGTATGGAACAGTTCTTTCTTTATTTAAAAACATTTATTCAGGCTTACTCATTTTTTACTGTTCTACATGGTCTTTACTGAAATTGGTGCAGTGTTTATTTGCAGTGTTTTGGAAAACACTATATGTAGTTTATCTTTTAAGACTTTTTAATGGGAAGAAATAAGGTAGAGTTGTCAGCATGTTCTGCATTCTCTGCTTTCCCAATGACAAGAACTTCTGTGAAAGCTGGAGGAAGAAATTGATTGTACAGTGCAAGTTTGGTGCATCCCCATGGCCTTAAGATGATGTTTTCCCTGAAATGTCCAAAGGCACCAAAAGGTTGGTGATGATGGTTACTTGTGTTCTACAGTTGGTAAAATTATACCACTAATTTAAGAGGTTTAAGTGGTTCACCTGAAGATCAGATAGTAAATCCAGAGCACCAAACTCTCCAGTTTTCAGCCTCTGGCAGCATAGCTCCACTTAGAAAAGGAAAAAAATCCCCAAACCCTCCAATTAGTCATGGAAGGAGTGAATGTGCAGGAGTTTCATACACTTTCAATCACACAGTTCTTTTTCATTGATGCAAGGCCTTTCTGGGGTGTGAGTTCACAGGGAGAAGGGGTGACTGAGGTGAGAAGTGTTCAAACAGCTGAACAAACCACACATGCACTTGAAATTACTGCAGGGTTTGTAAGTTCATAAAAGCCTTGTAACTGTAAGGTTTATTAGCCAGCATAATAATTTTCCAAGTGAAATACGGGGAGTTGTGAGTTAATTACCCCTCTGCCATGCTGCATGTGCTGTAACATTGGAGAAAATAGATGGTTTTCCTTTTTTTTTCTACATGTGATTGACCAATATACTGGTGATACAGAAAGATTGTGGCTATAAAAACAAAGCAAAAATCCCCAGCAAACCAAAGAGTGACACTGTGGTGCATCATGTTGAAATTCCACCAGTAGAGATAACTCATTATTAATGAGCACACAACAAGGGAGCCTTTTGGGAATGCTATGACTGTGCCATTTTTCTCTGACTTGCAAAAAAGCTGCATTCACACTGAAGCTCATTCAGAGAAATGGATGTGGCAGATCAGAGGAATGGATTTCAAAGCAAAATCCACAACTTTTAGGTGGATTGATTTATTTTTCTGATGTGAGTTTTGTTAGGATATTGATCTTCAGAAGTGTGATTTCTGTGGTTAGAGTAATATCCTTGGTGGGCTTTCGTGCATCTGGCAAGTATGATTCACTACAAGTTTGTATTTTAGAGATTTTTTTTCAGGAAAAGTAATTTTTTCCACAAGACTCTGAAATAAATTTATAATGCATGTAAATGGAGTTTATTAAGGCTTTTTCAGATCGTGACCCACATTAATTTGTAAAACTCAGCGTCTCATAGCAGGGAGTCAATTTTAGTGTTCTTGAGTTCAGGTAATGATTTCTGGATAAAATTCTCTGATCCTGACCTCAAGCAGCATATTTTCTTGGACAAGAACATGTTTTCTCCAGTAGATGTGGGGAAAAAGCTTGTATGTTGATAAGACCAGCTACTTTCTGATTGAAATATGAGAATAACTCACCTGTCTGAAGTGGGTAGCAAATATAAAAGCATCTCAACAGCTGCACGAGCTAAACAGACATTTGAAAATAATGCCACTTGGAAGTTCCTAAAGCCTCCAAAGAGTAAGGATTATTTGTCAGCCTACTAATTTTCCAAGGGATGTAGGTGATGTGGGTTAACCCTCCAGTACACTGCATGCATTTTTGGCACTGAAGAAAGTACCACATGGAACAGTGTTTCACCTTTTAATTTGCTGATGAGAACTCAAAAACACTGGGGAAAAGCACTGAGAAGGCAAAATACCAGGAAATCCCTACAGTTTTGTTTTTTGTTTTTCAACTGTAGACTGTTATGCCACTTTAAATAAACATGGTAATCTACCAGACTACTATTAAGATAAATGTTTTGTGCCCTTAGCTAAGTCCATTTTCTGCCCTCATTTCTCAGCCTGCAGTTGAATGGCAATGGCTGGAGCACTTGGGAGGGATCTGGACAGACACTGATGAGGTACTTGGTAAAAAAAGAGTAATTGATCACACCCATGGGTGGTCCTTTGCAATGTTTTGTTTACAGAAATCTCTGACATTATTTGCAGCACAAGTGTTCTTCTGACAGGAGGTTGCTCTGGTTTTTCTGAAGTGTTCTGTGTCAGTTAATAGGCTGATGTCCTAAAGAGGAAGATTGAGAGGGCTGGGGTTAAAATCCACTGATGTAAGAGATCATGCACTTTTCCTGCCTGTAACACAGGGTATTTGTCATTTAGAAAGGTGACTGATTGTTAACCTGGTTATGTTACCTGAACAAAGGAGTTGAAAATGAACTGCTCAGCTGAATGGGTTTATTCCTGAGTGAATCCACTTGCTAGTTTGGGAGACTAAGGGATAATACATGGTAGGGCTTTGTACACTTGGGATATCCATGAGATTGAAAAGCCAGGTAATTCAGTAAGTTTTCCTTGGGATAGGAAGAAACAAGGCAGGTCTGGCCGTACAGAGTTGTTTGCAGGCTGAAGAGAGTTCAAGTTTAGCAGAAGGTGTTAGATCACTCTAATGATTCTAAAAAGTTTCCAGATAGTGACAGGAGACTTGACAGCAGAACACCAGAAACAGCAATCCAGAAGGAACAGCCCTGGAGTCCCCTTTTTTGTTTTTAACTTTCTCTTCAGCATTGGTGTTTTTTCCAATGAAACTTTTTTAACAGTAAGGTACAGTAGATAATGATCCCTCTGTGGCAGTATTTCTCCTCCCAGATCTTGGAGTAATACTGATTTGGATTCCATAGTTTATTTACTGGCATTGCCTGTGCTGGCTGTGGGAAGACCATAACAGTGTAGTACTATAAGTAATGATGCACATGGGGGCCTGATGATCTCCCAGCAGATCACTTGAAGGCTGATGCCATGTTGCAGGAGACTTAAGAGAAGCCCTTCAAATTATCAGGTACTTTTTGCTTCTCAGGACTTTCTGCTGCAGAGTTTCAAGACTCCCTTTGGGTGGTGTATTGTTCTTCTTTGTGTCCTGTGGGAGACAAAAGCTGCTGTATGTAGCTAGCTGGTCATTATGGGATTCCTCACAGGTGTCTCACTAGAAATAACATAGGAGATGCCATTGCAAAAAGATGGATTTCAGAATTACATGTATACAGTGGAGGATAAATACAGGTGACAACAAAGAAAAAAACAATGAAAACTCGGTGTAGGAAAGCTACTGCACTTACTAGTCTCCTTCAGTAAGAATGAGTGTGGTCCATAGATTTTGGTTATTCCAGCAAAGCAGAGAGTTTAGCTTATCACATTTTCAGCTTCATTTAAGCTTGCAGAAAGGTTTATTAGAGCTTTGAACTCCACATCAAAAGAAAACCTTTGAAAACTTCTAAACTTTACAAGGATTTCCCCCCCACCATTCACTCATTTTTGTTCAAATCCATTTTTTCCATCAGCTGAGGACATTGGCAAATGAATTGGTGTCTCTGAGCTAATATTCATTCTGTTGGAACCCCAAACTAAGAGAGACCTTGATGGGTGTTCCCCTCCAGCAGGGACCTGTGGTTCTTGGCAGCCCTGGGAAGGAAAGGGGCAACACCAGCCGGAGGAAGGGTTTCTGTTTTCAGTGCACCAGCCAGATTTTGGGTGCTGCTGCCAAGAATGCAGATTTTATTAGCACTGCAAGAAGAAACTCTGTTCAGAGGTCTTTATTTTCAATTCCAATTTAATTCATGTTAATACTGCAAAGCATATTCTCCACTACCCTAATGCCATTTCACAGCCCCGGGTGGAATTGCCCTCGTGTTACGGAGTGGAAATGGGTTCAGGGTCTTTAGGGAGTTGGAGTTATTATACCAAATTTAAAGCATAAATGGGCAAATTATGTTGGTGGGGGAGAGATGGGCTAGGGAAAGGAAAAGCCTGGGATATTTGAACTGGTTTCAATAAGAACCAGTGTGAAATTTCATCCCCTCCTGAAGAAGACTCCAGCCTTTTCAAAGTCTCCCCCATTTTTCCAGGCTTAAAGTAAATGAGTAAATAGCTCATGCTCCCACTTGCTGGCTTCCAATGGAAGCCAGAACCAGGAGCTACAAAAGAGACGCAAAAGGTCATTTAATGGCTTGAAAGGAAATCGTTTAGAAAGGAAATAGAAGTGGATGAGGATAAGGTAGGATTGGTTCTTAAGAATTGCCCCATTTGGTTTCTGTAGCAGAAGATTGCAGCAGAAAAATTTTGTTCACCTATTCCTGTGTTCACTATATACACCAAACAGGCTGTGCCAGGTGCTTGAGTGAAGAAGCAATTACTGAAACTTTCTTTTACATTAGATCTAAACCCTCATTTTGTTACTTACTTTAATTATACAAGCCAAATAAACACTGAGGAGTGTGTCTCACATTAATTTAGGCCCAGGCTCAGCAAGGTAATTTAATTAAGCACCAGTGTAATTCACGGCACATTAGAAGTCCCACTGAAACCTACTTCTGCCGTTTTGCAGTTGTTTCGAAGCTGGTTTTACTTCTTGACACTCCAAGACAAGCCAAGTTTATTTATTTTTTTTTTTTTTTCATTTCAGCTCAAGTTATGAGCAGGGGAGAAAGGCAATTTGAGGTTAAGTGGAGAAAAATTTTACAGACTACTTGGGGAAAAGCTGAATTTTAAGTAGAAATGAATGTAGAGGATCTGAAGCATGCATGGGCTGGGTGTTTTTCAAGCAGCAGGTGGAGGGTCTTGCTGTGTATCCAGTTCCCAAGGTGCTGCTTGGATGGGTCTGCACAGGAGGGGACAGGAAGCCACTCTTTCTTAAATACCCTAAGGCTGGGCTCAGTTGTGCCTCTCACGAGGAGTGCCATGATAAAAACTTCGTTGGATGCTGGCAGAAACCAGATCTGCCCTTGATTTCTCACCTTGCTTGCCTGGGTAGCTCAGAGTGTGCTGGGGGAGCTTTTTGCTGCTGCTGAAACTGTGGCAGAGGGGTTGCCTGGATGAATTTCTGTTCAAAAGTTCTAAAGAAATCCTCACCTTGACATTAGCTGGGTTGAAATACTTTTAAGATCCAGCTTGCTCAGAGTGTGGTCCTGCTTATGTTGGTATGAATAACTCCATTATGTAAAAAAAAAAAAAAAAAATTACGACTGCATAAATTAGAAGAAACTTGGATCCTGTGCTGTTCTTTCAAGAAATTGTGAATGCAGTTGGGAATTGACAAATATGTGGACTATTAATTGAAAACACCAGACAAAATTTTATATTTCTTGTTACGGCTACAACAGTGTTACAACTCACTGTCTTTTAGCTTTAAATAATTATCTAGGTAATTAAAGATTGTGTTTTAAACCTGTAAAATCATGCTATAAAAATTAGTGCCACTTTTACATAAAATGTAGAGAAATTTAGCCCATGTACAATGCTATTTAGCTGAGGAGAATACCTAAACAACTTTCTGGAAGTTTTGAAACATTTTGACAAAACTTCTGATGTAATGATAGAGAAAATGCTGAAAGATTAGCATTTTAAACCAAATGTTTTCTGTGTAAAACAAGAAGAATCAATCATCATATTAAAGGGGGGCTGTTATAACAATGAAGCAATTTATCAAATGCAAATGCAGGGTTATGAATAGACTCCAGAAAGCTCCTAGCTTCTTGTCCAGAGCTGCTTTCCCACAAAATTAACATTAAGTCACTGACAGTTGCTGGGAAACCGGGAATGCTTGCATGTAAAAAATTTGTTTGGAAAATGTTTCTATTTTTGGATTTATCACCAGGTAATTCTTTCTCTCCCTACCCATTCTCTCTGTTTGCCTAAAATTTCAAATGGGAATGCTGCTGCTGGCTCAAATGAATAGTGGTGCTTGGTAGCATTTAACTTTGTACAGTAACATTGAAATGCAAAGTTGTTATTTAAAAAAAAAATTAAAGAAATAATTATTTGAAAATAGCACTGCTCTCATTTCAAGCACTTGCAGTTGCTACCACTTATTTTAACTGAATTGTTTATTTAATTTGCAGCACATCTGTGCAATCTGGTCAGTCTGTGGAAACTGCCAGGGTGCTCCTCTTTCTTTGTCTCCTTCGAGGGAAGTGTTTCTGAATCAGCAAAGGGAACCCAGCACATTTTCCAGCATTGAGGAGGGAGGACTCAGGAGAAAGACAGGCAAACCACCAATGAGCCAGTGACAGGAAACAGAAAGGAGGAAGAGCAAAGTGGAGCAGTTTGGAAGGAAGGCCCCTCCAGACTGGTGGACAGCAGGAGGAAGAGCTGAGCACTCGCCCTCTGGCAGTGGGGTGAGAAAACTTAGAGCAAGCACACAAAGCAAGATCATGAAGAACTTCTCAGAATTTAGCCAAATTGTATTGCACAAATTGATAATCCCTGCTACACTGAAAGTCACAGCAGGGGTGCTTGTCTCAGTCTTGTCTCTGACACTCCTGCTCTTCAGAGAGCTTAATGCTGTCCAGGGACTGGGGGTGTGAAGGAAACCCTTCCTGCCTCCCAGCTGCTCCTCACGAGTCCCAGGACTGCCACAAAGGGGATTGGGGCTAGGGTTCTGCTCCTCAGAACAAGCAGCCCTAAGCCTTCTCTATTAGGCCCCTCATTGTCTTTGTTCCTGTTCTCCAGGGTTTTTGTGTTCTGCCCACATCCTCCCGGGATGGAGGTGCCCACAGCTGAGCCATCCGCTTCCCCCCACTGAGCTGAGCATTGCTCCATATGTTCTACAGATGACACTTGTTTATTCTTCCCACAATGGTTTTCCATTTTTTTCCCAGCAGCATGATGTTGTTGACTCATATCTGTGATTTATATTATATAAATATCATATTTATATTACATATTATATAATTAATAATTATAATTTTTTTTGCCTTTCTGACTGCTTTAATAAAAAGAAAAAGAAGGTGCTATAGGATCACTGGCAGACTTAAATTTATTGATTGATTTTCTCAGTGCTGAGGTTGAAAAGCCACATTCAGAAAAGTACCTGCTGACATCATGGCTATCACTAAAACTGGGCTGTCAGAAGACCCTATCAGCCCCTTTTAGTCAGTATCAGCTGAGAGGGTTGTGCTCGACTTCAGGTTTGTTTGTCTTCTCTAAAGAACTTTAATTGTATTTTTAAAATTGATTCTGAAGTCAGAGTTTGAAAGCAAAGCTGAAAATGTAGGCCTTATTCCTCTTTCGTTTCTGTGAAGCCAAAAGATTGCTGTCCCCTTGCTGTCTGTGTTGCAGCAATCTGAACTTGTTTTCAGCCAAAATATTATCTGTGTGTTCAAGCCTTTTTCCTCATGTCAAAAAATCCCTGTTGATGGAAGGCTCAGTTTTGTTATTTGGGCTTAAAATTGTGTTTTATCTTGCAGGTCTGCACTGGAGGCATCATGTAATGAGAAATATCAGAGATAAGATGTCCTGAAAAACCATAATTTGTGTGCAAGCTGACATGTTTCAACAGCATGGACAGGGATAAAAAGGTTGTGGGGGGGTTTTGGTTGGTGAGGGTTTTTTGTTTGGTTTTTTTTTTTTGTTTTGTTTTGTTTTGTCATTGTTTTGTTTTGGGGGTTGGGGTTATTATTTTTTTTTTATTTGAAACACAATTTCGAAACACTGAGTGCTTAACCTCTTGATACCAAACACGTTAGTGTGAAGTAACAAACTTGTGTGTTTGTTGCCCATTTCATGAGTACAAGTTAAAAGTATTTTGACATCACTAGTTAGAGTTTGATAAAAGGTAATTATTGCTGTAGAAACACTCAAGATGTTTGCCATGTTGGCTGCCTTTCAGTCCATCCCACTGAATATTGCAGTGCTTTCCAGTCAGACGTTAGAGATGGTTTCATGAATGCTTACAACAACCTGGCCAAGTTTCCTAACACTGGATGTGCACTGGCTCCATAAATCCCAGAGTATTTATTTCTGGGGCTGTCGTTTTCTTCTTAGAAAAAACAGTTAATACTCAGACTGTATCTTCTGCACACATTCAAGTGAGAAATGAAAAGAAAGAAAAAAGGTTAAAAAAAATACTTGCAGTAGTTCATTTTCAAATAGTTTTGTGTTTGTGGATGTTGCAGCAGCTGACCCTGCAAAGCAGAGTGACTCTTGATTTAGTCTGGGACATGATTTTCCTCATTCTCCCACTGCTTCCTGAGCTCAGCATCTCCCAATGTTGTTTGGGAGAGACACGGAGTCAGCTGGCTGCTTTTCCAGGCAGCATTCCTCTCCCCATGCTTCTCCATGCAGACGGCAACTTCTGTGTGATAAGGCTAAGTTTTCAGCTCTGAACATTCATCAAAACCCTCCATTCCTCCAGTAAGAGCATTCAGCTGAGATCTCTGATGCATGTCCAATTCCTGTCCTGCACAATGCTCCTCTCAGTTTGCAGCCTAATGCAGCAGGGTTGGAAATAATCAGGCTTTGAACCAGGACCGTGTGGCTGAGCACACAGAGCAGGAAGCACAAGGTTTGACATCATTATCTGTGTGATGCAGACAGAGCAGCCCATGAGAGAGCTGTGTCACAAATGTACTGCTGGAAATGGGAGTCAGTCCTCTTGCTCCTCATCCAGAATTCTGGGCAGTGGACTGGACAACAGCATGGATGTTCGGCGCTGCATTGTTCAGCTTCTGAGTTTTTTGGTTTTCTTTTTTTTTCAGTTTTCTTTTTTTCTGCTTTTCTAACTTATCCCTCCCTCTTCTCTACAGCATCCTCGAGGCTGATGTGCTGCTGGTAGAACCAGACACTCATATTCATCCCAAATCTCTTCTGATTTTTTGTCAACTCTGCTTCCCAATTCAAACTGGCCAGGGGAGCAGTGGTTCTAACCGGGCCAAGGTGCATGTTAGGAAGTGAGAACAGGAGACTGTGAGCTCTTACCAGCAACAAGAAAAGGCTGCAGACATCAGGACTTGGAGATGATTGGGGGCAGAATGCTGTGAATGCTGCTGGTTCCTGCAGAATTCCACTGGAATGGATATTTCTGACTTAAGGGGAAAAACCCCTCCCCATAAAGAATAGGGTGGGTTTAGTTCATAGGACATTTAATGATGTACTGGCACATAGTAACTGCACTATAAATATAGTCTGAAAAAATATGAGCTTAGTTTGGAAGCTGCTTTCAGCTAAATTATGGGGTTTTGATCCTGACCTAAACTGATCCCACATGTTCCTATATTCTCCCAATGTTTGAGTGCACAGTAAATCAACTGTAATTTTTGCTTTTTATTGCAAAGAACGAACAGAAGAGATTGGAAGTTATATGACTTTGGCATATGTTTATCATATCATTCAGGATTGTTTGATATCTTTTTGGGTTTAAGATTTAAATAGAGTTTAAAACAGGTACAAAGAATCAAAACCTGTTAACTGGAATAAGCTCAGAAAAAGCAGCCTGAGGTTCACCAAAGGGCTCATTTCACAAACATTCAGTGCCTCTATAGAGAAGAATGCACTGATTTTACAAATACTAATCTGCTCTGTTCATATGTACTGACTGTGTGAAGAAATAGTACCATAGCAGGGAACAGTAAAGGAGGAGGAAATATCAAGTGACTTCTTTGGTCATGATACCCACTGCTTTAAAGCAACAGCCATTGTACCCCTGGATTGTGGTGCTTCTCTTTTGAAAAATGAACATGTTCAGTATTTATTCTTTTTACCTCTCCTAAGGTCTCTTCCATCTCCTTCCCTCCTCCTTATTGTACCCACTTCAGGGGTGATGCCATAAACAAGTGTCTGCTCTGCAGTGTGAAGCTTACTTAGCCTGCCCACTTCAACTTTACAACTCTTTGCCTTTCTATTCACAAACACTTTTTTGTCATCTGATCGCTGTTTATTTTAAGATATTTCATAATTTTGTTGTTGTACCTTGTAACTTCTTCCTATTCTTTGCCTGTTTTTTCAGGTTTTTTTGTTTTTTTTTTTTACTTAAGAGTTGGTATTTGTATTCTTTACTGATACTACTGAAATATGGCTAAACAGTCTTCTTGAACTTGGCTTTCCTAATGGATTGACTTTCCCCTCTGAAACATTAGTCTTGCAGCATGGTTTTTGTGAGCTGACACAAGTCTGCTGCCATGTGGGCTGTAGAGTCAGCTTGTCTGAAGCCTTCCTCAGTAATTACCAGGTAATAAAAGTTAACTGCCACATAAAACCACATGGATGAACCATGCTATTGCTGGCTTGCCCTACTTAACCATCCTCTTCCTGTGTGCTGGATCTTTTGGGCAGGGGAAAGGACTATCCAGGGTCCCTTTTGGCTCTCTTCTCTGTGGTTCTGAGAACTAGTGACCTGGCTACGGGCTGCTCACGACAGTGTGCAAAAGCACATCTCAAATTCGGAGCCTGAAGCAGTGAATCTGAGCTAAGAAGTTCCTATTTTATTTGTCAGGAAGGGGGAAAAAAGAAATTAAGGCACTCCAAAGTTATCCTCCAACACTTAACTCTTTGCTAGACACCTTGAAAAATGTTTCAGAATAATGCTTTAAAGCTTATTTGTTGCAGCACTAAATTAGCTGCTGCAGAGTAAATGTGTCTAACATGGACCCAAAAAGAGGTCAGCTTTTCAACTTGCCTGACTTGGCCATGACTCAAACTGTGCAGAACTAGTCTTAATTTTGTAGTTCAGTAGATGTGTATAATAGCTTTATGGAGAATTGGAAATGTCATGTTTCTGCCAACTTGCTAACAGGATTTATATCGCTCTTGTAAGTTGTAATTTTTACTGCTGTGGCTCTGGTATCTTCTTTTATCATGTGTGTCTTCTGCCTCATTTTTTACTTCTCGATGAGATAACAATCCCATTTGGGGTTTGGGCTTTTTCTCTTTTTGCTTTTGTTATAACTAAGTAACCGAGTTTTCAGTCTTCTTCAGGGGTTGCAAGTATGTCTGTGCAGAGCTCCTGGGAAAACTGTAAAGGAGTTTAAAAATTATGCAGAAGGTTGTTAAAATACAGGGTGACAGCTTGGTAGGGGGGGTGCTTCTGAGGTGTAGAATATCCAGAAATAGCCAGAATATCTTAGGATATTCTTTAATCTATGCTTCTGCCCCAAAGAAGAATCTTTACACTAATATTCCTGATGGAGGCTTGTCTAAATTGTCCTTACATAATGACAACCCTTCAGCTTCATCAGGCTTAACCCTTGGAATGCTTTTCTTAATCTTGAGTCTAAGAATTCCAGGACCCCAGAAATAACCTGTTTGGGATACTGCTGAAAGAATTCAGTTTCTCTTCCACTTGCTGCAATGATTTTCCAGAAGTAGAGGAGGGAATTAAAATATGAAAGGTACTTTCAGAGCAAAATGACGATTTTCAATCCTTTTTGTCAGGATGATTCTTTTTGTCATTAATGTCGCTGAGAATGTCTGCAAACACTTCAGGATCTCTCCTTTTCAAGAGGGATCACAGCTGAGTGTTTCCTGCACTGAAGTCAAGATTCTGAGCTCTCTGCAAGGGCTGCATATGGCCACACTGCTTTTAGTTAAAAACCAATGAGCTGTGAGCTAGGCAAGGGAGCTGAGGAGAGGAAGCATTTGAGAAGACCTTGATTAATAGCATCCCTTAATGACAATGGCTGTTTTATGGTTTTTATAAGGACTGTAGTGTTTCTCATACATAAAAATAGACAAGATGTGGTTGCAATTAATGAGGAGCTCTTTGTTGAAGCTGTTGACTGTAGGAAAAAACCCACGGGTTTCTTACACTCCTCAGTTGTAAAACTAGATAAATACATCTAGGGCTGCCTTGTGTCACTCCATGGCATCTTTCAAAGCTGTAATTAGCAGATATCTAATGAATTGTGGCTATAGCATCTGGATCAGATGACTCAAATATTTACCTCAGGCCTCTGATTCTCTGTCCCTATACAAGGGGAATAATTTGGGTGTAATGTCTAGAGACTCATTTTTGGGTTGTCTTGTCTGGAAGCTTTTGTTCTTCCCCATGGTCTGTCAAACTGAGTCCTCTCCAGTTTCTGCAGTGGCAAGGTACATCATAAATGTTTACTAGTGAGTCCTTCCTTCATGAAGACTTGTTTTTTATTTTGTAAGAAATTTATCTCAAAACTTTCTTCACTTGCATTGTATTTTCACTTGCATTTTTTAGAAAGATTGTCCTGTTCTTTCCCAGTGCAACTTTTAAGCGTAGGAAACAAATCAAGCCAGGGTACATTTTTAAACTAGGAAGGTAAGGGGCAGCTACAGCCGTTCTTCCACTGATGTCTTCTTGAACAAATGTTGTTAACACCTCATAGTGTCCAGGAACAAGTTGTTTTCAGGACAAGAGTTTGTGTGTAACTTCAAATTACCTGTTTGAAGCCTTCCCATTTTTTTCAGCCCACAGGCATTTCTTCCATGTTCTTTCCTTAGCCCATTTGAAAACTTTCAGTATGAAATTACTGTAAAAGCTTATATTCACTTTGCTTGAGCTGACCTTGGTTCAGACATTTCCTAATTGCTCCCTCTTCTCAGCCATTCCACCATGAAGGATAAAGATTTGGATGAACCAAATATTGAGCTAAATCAAAGATATATCTCTCTGTTAGCAGTTTTTCTACACAGCTGGTTGTTCCTCAAGTAAAGACTAATTCTTTATGAAATAACTGCATGAGTGCTAGCTGTGCTAGCATTACACCTAGACCAATACCTGCAAATAGTGTGTTATGGGCAACTCCTGAAATGGGTTTATTCCTGCAGTCAGCACTTTTCTAGGCATTTGTCCCAGGAGACATGAACTGAATGTTCAACAAGTTTTTAATAAAGAAAGAAAAAGCATGGGAGAGGTTAGCATGTGCTGTGTGAGTGTCTGTTTTATAACAGTCATGGTTGTGACCTTAAACATGATTGATGTGCTCTTCATCACCAGCCACTCTCTTAATTCTTTAGATGGTGGCAAAGATGAATAGGGAACGAGCTTCATCCTTCTGGAAAGCTGTGAATTTAAGCAGTGCCAATCTCATGATTACAGGCAGTTGACTGAATCCCATTGGAGGTGCAGTTGGGCCAGTAGTGGTTTTCCTAACAGGAATTTTTCATGTGCCAGTCTGGTTTGCCCCTCAGCCCAGTTGTATTTCTCTCAGTGATGAAAACAGAAAGTACTTTTTCCTTTATCAAATTGGCTGTAATCCATGGGTACTGAGTAATTCAGATGAGTTATGCAATTTGTGGAAGATAGGCATTACTTTGGTTCTAAAATACCTAAGTTTGTAGTTACATCTCTGTCTATGACAATGATTTGTCATATATTCTAAAGATATGGGGGTTCTTTGGGCTTTGTTAACCACACATAAAGCTGTAAAACTAACTCCTGTGACTAGTGGGAATGCAAGTTTCCAGGAGCCATTAAGTAAGTAAATAATTTTTGCTAGTAAGAGTCTGCCTTGTCTGTCAGGCAGATCTTACTCTTCTGCTGGCTGCTTTCAGGCATATTTAATGGACTGAACTGAAGGAAAACACCTCCTAATAAGGATCTTCTTGCTTAGAAGATGTTTGTAATTCTCACTATGAAAGCTTTCCCAAAGTGATCCTTTTAGGATCTGTTTAATGAGAAAATTGAGAGCTAAAACAGGCAATGAGAGTCAACTAATTAGTTCAAGCTATAAGGAAGGTAATTCCTGACTTAATGATTTTGGCTATCAGTGTAGAGCTGGGGGTCTGAACTGCACATTGTGGTCTGCATCTGGGTACAGATTGCCTGAGCATCCCTACTCCACCAGAGCTCACAGTTTCCAAAGTAAACGAGTATGGTCAGGCAAAGGCTGGAAATAGTGAGCCTGGGAGATGCATGGCATGGCCAGACACTTTTCATTTGAGTCTCCCACCCCTTGGGGAAGCCCCTTGGCAAAACTATTTGTAATATTCCATCCTTTTCTTCCAAACAGGTGACTCATGTCTGGGATCCTGCAACTTTTCCTAAAAGGGAGTGAAACTGTTGTAGAAGAACTGAATTCAGTCCCTTCAGACCAAGATTTTTAACTGAACAAGGAGAAAACTGGCAGAAAGTCTATCAGTTCTCTGTCTTGAAGTTCCAAACCGTTGAAAACAACAAAGCCTGTTCCTGAGTTTTCTACTCAGAGAAGGGACATGGATAAATAACATGATTGCATTTGGAGATAAAGGTATGAGCTGACCTTCAGATCTTTTCAATGTGCTTGCAGTGATTGATATGAAATTATTATACAAAAAAAAAAAAAAAGAAATCTAATTGTCTTATAATTTAAAAAGCAGCTGCTAAACTGTTAGTGAAGCACGGTCAAAGGCTGTTTTACTTCTTTGTCGTTGTGAGGGTTTGTTTATTTGTGCTGAATGAGAGGAATGGGCTGCTCATAACCTACCAGGGCAGCCTGCTGTGGTCTGACCTCACTCTGCGAGGCAGTTTCCCCTTCATAACCTTGCAAAGGGCTCAGCAATTTCAAGTGAGATGGGATTTAATCACCTTAATTGCCTGTGATGCCCAGGAACACTGGGAGCTGGATGGAAGGAAAGGATTCCTGTTGGTGCCCATGCTGATACATCAGCAGAATGCATCAGTTACCCCAGGGGTTTGACAGCAGCTGCTGGGCCAGCCCATGGCTCCAGCTCCACACTGACCACTGCAGGTGTCCACACCTTCCCATGGAGACCAGATGGCTTAGGGGACTGGAAGGAGACTTGGGGGACAGAAATTAGCAGGAAATCGGGTTCTACTGATTGTGCTCTTCATGGAATAAACTTCTGTTGTTGGAGTGGCAGAGCAGCCCTAAAAGGTCACTTTTTGTGTGTGTGAGATCCCTCTCATCCGGTTTTTTAATCAGGTATCAGTTTGTCATGTGCACCTATTTTAGCTCTTTTCTCT
The DNA here is from genome assembly GCA_013389925.1 of Aegithalos caudatus. NCBI lineage: Eukaryota > Metazoa > Chordata > Aves > Passeriformes > Aegithalidae > Aegithalos > Aegithalos caudatus. Next base: position 701,042 of record WEIU01000641.1, on the reverse strand, counting down.
CCTGCAGAAGGTTTGTTATAGATACAGCCAGAAATTCTAGGAGTTTCTTTCATTTTGAACACATTTACTAAATATATATATATATTGTATTAGTGGAGCAAAGGCATAACCAGTACTTGTGTACCACTTGTGGCCATCAAGCCATAACCAGACCTGCCTTTTCCAGGTGATGTATATTTTAATGTCCTTAAAAATTGTCCTTAGTGGATTTTGAAGGTGGTCGGAAGTTGAAATACCAAGTAACTGTTTTGCGAACATTATTCCAAGATACACAGCTGGCAAAGATAATGCAGTAGTTTAATAACCTGGGTTATGTCTCTGCAGAGTGGATATAAATTTAAAAAATAATATATAGTTCACAGTGCTTGGATGTTATGGACAGATGAGTGAATGTAGAACCAAGCTGCAGCCAGTAAACTCCTTCTTTCATGTTGTCAGATAAGCTTGTTTGAAGTCTAATAGCTACTTCTAATTGTTGTTCATTAACCTTTGAATTTTGGCCCCTGAATAACAGGTGGAGACTACTGTGACTGATGTTTTGGTGAGCTAGAGCCGAGTGTGTTGTGCTGATGTGGGAATAAGATACTGGAAGACACAGCAGCCTCGGCCGATGACTGAACTGCAGCTTTTAGCCTGGCTGGGTTTTTTGTTTATTTGTCCAGGAGAAGGGGGAATACCAAAGAAATTGTACATTATTACAACAGTGAACAGTTGGCTGCAGTTCATATCAAGAGACAAAGTCATGCCTAATGACTAAAACAGACAGCAGGTTGTAGATTTGGACTTCATGATGCATTCCAGCCAGTAACATGAAAGACAGGAAATATCTTACATGTGCTCCCTTTGGGAAACAAGAGAAGATATGGAGGACAAGCATGGCTCTGCTACATTTGCTGATAAATCTTTTTATAATAGTGGGCTTTTTCCTTTGTCTTTTCTTCCCCCTCCTCTGGAGCAGTGGGAAGATGAAGCAGCCGTGCTGCCAGCTGCTCAGTGTTGGTCACTGCCTGCAAGAAGGATGGGCCCATCAGCAGGGCTGAGCGTGGCTGTTCATCACCCAGCACGTGCAGAGGTGGGCTTGGAAGTGACCTTGAGCACTGCACCCGCAGTACTTGGCAGAGCCAGCTGTAATGTCCATCCCTGAGCTCCAGGTACAATCCAACAGGCTGCTGCAGGTGGGATGGCCCTGGAGCAGTTTGTAACTGATGGCGTTTGAGAGCGCCTCTAAATGCAATTTAGTGAGACCACTGCAATGTTTGAGAGCCCTGGTGTTGTTAGGGCTGACACAGCCCCCTGTCTGTATTCTTTTGCACTCTTGGAAAAGATGAATTTCAGAGGGTATTGTTATTTCTGTTAGCAAAATCTGGGAAAGTCGCTAGAAAAATGGTGTGGTAATGAAAACAGTAATATCATGGGGGTTTTCTTCATAAATCCTGAAAAGCTGTGAAAAATGGCAACTTTACAGTTGCTATCCAAACACACCATAATAGAGCAAATGACATTATATGGTTCCTAATATGTTAGTGTAACTGTTCCTGCTAGAACGACAACACTGGCTGCTTTTAGGTTACTGAGAAGCAGGATCCTTGTCCCAAACAGTTGTAATTTCAAAAAGGAAAGAATGGAAGTAAAGGATTAATTTTCATGTCATCAATGGATTTCTCTTTCTCATCTCCCGAATCACTTTATTGTGGTAAAAATTATGAAGATTTTGAATATAGTCATAGTAAAAAATCGGCCATTCTGTGTCAGGAAAAATATGTGCTGAAGTTCAGTCCTGTTTCAGCAGAAACCAATAACCAAATGCAGAACAACTTCAGCATTCTAGTTTAAGGGATGCAATCCCTGGGTTAGAGTGCAATAAAAATCTACCGGAAGCTCCGAGAAATCAGCCAAGAAACACTTTCAGAAGTCTGGATTTCCTGTGCACACTGAATTCTCAGAAGGTCTTGTGGCCCAACAAGTACAAATTAGGTTGTTGTTTTCCAGCTGCAAGTTGTTGGTGTGGGGAATGACAGGGATCAACAAATGCTTGTGCACTTCCATATTTCTGGACTTTAAAGAGCTAGTGACAAGGTAATTGTTTGATAGATGCAATCTGTCCTGGGACCGCTATCCGAATAACACCAGCATCAATATTTAGCCATATTGTCAGCATATGAGTGATCTGCCCTCAAGTTGTGTCTGAGAGTAACAAAACCACATTTTCCCAGAAAAAAAGTTGCATTTGCATGTTCAGTGGAGAAAAATCTCTGCTGGTGATAACACATTAGGGTCAAGTTGCTCTAAATGGCTGAGTAACTTCTGCCAGATAAATGCACACTGAATTTATTCTGTGAAAACTAAGCACAAGATTGGCTCACAGAGCACAGCCCTACTCAGACATGCTTATTCTCTAAAGGAACTCTGGGAACCAGTCTTGAAATTCCAACTCAATTGGAATTCAAACTCTCATTGCTCTGAGCGACACCACGAGTTTACTGAGTTAGTGAATAGGATTGGTTGCTTTCATTTGAGCTTTCCAGAATGCAAATTAGAAAAAACCCTCAGATCAATAGGATTGAAAATGTCCATTTATATCTTGTTATACTTTGGTCTCTGCTTGCATTTTTCTCCATAATCATATTGTCATAAACATTTTCCACTGAAAGTATAAAGTGAACAAGCCTTTTATTTTTCCAGACCAATGAATTTTTAGGAAGAAGAACTGAATAACATTTACATAAATCAGAAAGTGTTGATGGTTGTGTTTCCATGCATTGGGGCCATCTATGAAGGAAGTTATGAGGCTAGCTTTCATGTATGAGGTAAGAAAACGGTCAATAATAGACCTTAAAGCATTTTAGGAGATTTGACCTTAGCAGTGTATGTCATGTTAAACCAATAAATTAGAAGTGACTCAGCTCTATGAATAACAAATCTAACTAGGCTTGAAATTTCTGTAAAGTGCCTTTAGAATAAATTTCACCTCAAACAGGTTTCATTGCTCTCCAGGTTTTTCTCTGGTATTTTTCAGCTATGGGTGTGTGTAAAATATTACATATTATCCTTTGTTTAGTGTCAATAGTTCCACACCATTCAGAAGGTGCATTTGGCTTGTCCTGGGGCAAAAAAAAAAAGCCTAAATTCTACTTGGCACTTTTTCTTGTTAGAGGATCTTGCATGCACACTTTTCTCTAGAAAATGGTTCAATGTTATTGGTCTGTCTTTTCCATTATTGCCCTTTTTCTATTTTTAACATATTTTTATTAGCATATTAACATACTACTATTAGCATAGTTCATGTTAGAATTCACATCATGTGTTTTTGACTCTAGATATTGCTCCTTGAAGATGCAGATTGGCTGAAAAACAATACTATTTAAAAAGTAAACAGTTTCATTTTCTCCCAGATTAACATGAAAAACAGTCTCTCAAAACAAATTGATTCAAACTTATCTAAGGAACATGTTTAAAAATAAATGGGAAGCTATTTGTCTTTGTAATGGATAGTATATTTTTAGGTAGTATAAATTTTATAGTGGTTGTAAAGTTTTATGATTTTTAACAAATGTCCTTCTCAGAATAACTTGGATCTTACTGTCAGTGCATTATCTGGGAAAAGGTTGGCAGGTCTGTTCCTAAAAGTGAGGAATTTGCAAGTGGGAGGTTACATAGGCTTGGGAAGAGAGTTAAAAATCAATCCTGCTTGCCAGTCCCCTAAGCTGCAAGATGCCAAAAGCTTCAGGAAAAAAATGTCCCTGAAATTGCTCTGTGTCTGTGTCCTATGTGCACCCAGCCTACAGGTGTGCCTGAGCTTAAAATCCTCCAGTCACCTTGAGGTGCCTTGCTGAATTTATTTCCAGCTACAGCCAGGGATACAAACCATATTATAATTACTGCTTCAAACCCCATTATGCTCATGGATCTAGCTTGCAGTAGGATCCTGTGCAATGACACAAGGTCTGCTCCAGCATAAACTGGAAAGCAATGAGTTTTATCAATTTTTTTTTCCTGTTCACTTTAAACTGTTGACATGGTGCTAAATTCAGTACTCTGAAGGTGTTTCCATGTGTCACTTCTAATAGGATACAGGTGTCAGACAATTTGAGATTATTTCAAACCTAATTTTCTTGGAGTGAAGATACAAACAGTTACACCAGAAGCAGATGTTGGGCCTTTCTCACCCCTCCAAAATGTGGTTTGGCATCCATCCAGTCTGAGTCTATGGGGAAAAAGAGAAAATTATATTTAATTTTGGCTTGCTTGGTTTCCTCCTTTCAAAATCTACATGAGGGTGTAATAAAAAAACAAAACCATCCCTTTTCCCTCTGCTTTACACAGGGACTGAGTATCTTGTTGCAAGCAGATGGAGCACAGGCAGGTTGGGACAAGAATGCTTTTCCATCTCCACACTATTACTTTGTGGCCCAAAACCTGACATAAAATCCTGTCTTTTCCTTTTTGCCCTCTTGCCCATGTCTCTTCCACTTGCTTTTCTAGGGCACTGATGCTGAGCTAACAGCCAGGAGGCAGAGGGGTGGAAAAGACTGCACCTAAACTACTGACTCAGGGTCCTGCCTCCAGCCCACCTCCACTGACCAACCTGAGGCTGGTCCCTGGGACTCAGGAGAGAAGCCCTAAAAGAATCTTCTGTCCATCTGCCTTCTAGCTGCTTCCATTTTCCCTAGCTCGAGGTCAAATCTCAGCTGTATGCATGGATACAGGAACTACATCACTTGCTGGCACTGGCCCGTCCTGAAGACAGGAGGAATTCTCCATCAGGAGCTTCAGGGAGTTTACTTACACTTCATCAGAACTCTTGTGGGTGTCAGAAAAATGGAGCTTGTAATCTTGATATTACAACCTTGTAGAAAAAGACCCTACTCCGAGGTTTTCTGAGTGAATTTTGGATTCTGCTGCTCAAATACCTCTTTCTGCAACTGCTTTTAGCAAATGAATCTTGTGACTGTAAATGCCGTGTGTGGTATTTAAATGGTATTTAAAGACAAATTACCAAAAAATGCTCCACTTGAACAACTTGAACAGGGGATTTTAATCAGTGCTTGTTGGTCACTCAAATGCTGCTGAACAAGAAATAATTTGAGAGTTAAGAGCCACACTTAGTACACCCAGAAGTGAAGGATATTTATATCCTCTATCCCTAGGTGCCAGAGGAAGAAGGGCACAGACTCCTTCCACTTATGGAGAGGACTCCACAGACGGATACAGGGAGAGAAATGAGCAGGTGGTGGACAGGAGGCATTAAAGCCACAGCTCATCTGCATGTGGCCAGTCCAGATTGCACCAGGAAAGTTCCGGAGTCGGCTCCCTGCCGAGGCCACCGGCGGAGGTGGGAGAATGTGATCAATGGGAGGCATCAAGTGTTGGCTTGGGAATCAAAAGCAAAACTGTGGAAATGCCACTCTGCAAATGGGGTTTCACTGCGCTGCCAGGAAGTTCTCTAGAGGCACTGGAAGACCAAGCTGGTTACAGGAAATTAATCAGGAGCGTTTTTGAGCAGCTCCTCGGCTGGTGAGTGCTCCTGGGGCTATTTATACCTCTGAACTACAGCAATTTACCCTGCCAAGGAGCTGCTCAGATGTCACACATTAGCCAGGACAAGTGACCTTTCTGCACAGTACATTAAGAACAAAGAGATGAAAATTCCCGTTTTCCAAGCATGGTCCAAAAAAATCTCTGTGCTCTTGTTAAGCCAGCTGCATTGAAGAGGAGTAATTGGAACAGGCCTTTTTTTTTTTGCTTGCACCTGTCTCTCGTTCTACAGCTGAGGACACAGTGAAATCTACTTCCCTCCAGACCTGATCCTGTAAGAGCTTCAGGCAGTAATTAAATTCATCATTATCTACATCTATTTCTACTTAAACAAGTGAGAGGAAAAGCCACCTGAAGGCCAGCAGTTGCTGGAACTTGCAGTAATGATTTTTTTTTGCAATTCTTTTCTCACAGAAAAAAAAAAAAGCTCCCTCATTTCTCCAAGTGGGTGAGATTTTTCTTGGTTTTCATTCTTATGGAAGTCGAGGGCTTGCAAAGGAGGGAGGGTCATGTTGAGCAGCCTTGTGTGTCAGTCTCTTGTGAAGGTGACAGCTTCACTCCCAGCTAGGAAGAAAGGTTCCCTAACCATTCTATCAAGAAATACACAGGAAAGAACTGTGCCAGATGTCTGCAGAAAAGATATGTGATTTTTTTTTCCCTGACTAATGTAAGACATTTTTAGGGAGAAACCTGGGTTCAGCATTGTCCCTGGAGAAAAGGGATCAGTCATTTTCTCTCCTGGCATATCCTTTTATTGTAAATATGTTTAAAGTGCACAGAATACCACGAAGTATCCCAATTATTCCATGGAAATGAGCAGTAGCATTTTTAATGATGGGGTTTCATTTAAAGTATCTTTCCTCTTTCATAGGAATAACTTTTTTATTATCATTTTGCTCATGTAATTCTTAACACATTGTTCTCATCTGCCTTCAGAGCTGGTTTGTCCATACTCCCCCAGTTGCTCTTCCCCTGTGAACATGTACACTGCCAGTACTCTGATTTCTGTCACAGTGTCACACACCTAATGGCTTCAAAATTGTCACAAATGGCTTTTACAATCCAAAACCATTGAATATTTCTGCCTTTAAAATGTGATGGGTGCTTGGAAATTACTGGCACTGTACAAGCAAATTATTCTTTGTACTGTCAGTCGGACATGGCAAATAATCTGTATTTCTGGGGAAGAAAAAAATCTCAAAGTAGAACTTGAATTGTTTTGTGACAAGGTGCTGTATGGGACTGAGGCAAGACAGCATGATGCTTGCTGAAAATAACTAATCAAAAACATGCATAACACTAAAACATGTCAAAACAGGGGAAAAATAATTCATTATTGTCGTACAAAATGCTGTTTCATCTTGACCCAAAGTGTCCCACCAGGTTTTATCACAGGGTAATTAGATGTGACATTCTAAAAAAAGGTTCATTTTCAAGGGGAATTCTAGCTATTTTTTGTCACTCCCTCAAACATGAATAAAATTAGGTTTTTTAAGACAAATGCATTTAACTTGAACAATATCCCCCATAATATCTGCTACAGAATTAAAATCAAACTAAACAAGAAGTTTAGGAAACTGTCTTCAATAATTTTTAGAAATTTTAGAAAGATGTCAGATTTAGTGAGGATATTTTTTTGCCTCCTAAAATAATTTTTAATGTATTTATCTTCTATCAAAGTAAGATAGATTGTAAGATTTTTTTTTATTTCAAGGCTGTACTGGAACTTTACATAGTTAGATTTTGATTTAATGATAAAAAATGACCACTTTTGGCATTCTAATCAGCTAATGAACAAATTCCCTAAAAACTAGGGCTATGAACCAGAAAATGTTATTCATTTATCTTGTTTATGGTGATTTAATTTTAATTATAATACTTTAAAGCTATTTAAATCTACAGTTCCATCATGTGTAAGTTAATGTAGCATATTTTGCAGAAATAATCAAGGCCTGGTAATACAGATCACTACAGAGCCTGTAATTAAATCTTTGATGAGTGTTTCAAAGTGATTTTTAAATGTGGCTTATAGAGTGCTTTACAAAAGCTTTGCTTCTGTCATTGTGACTTCCCAAATGTTCCTCTGGCATTGTCCAAGTTTAATTTTCAATCAAATTCAAAATGGAAGTGTTTGTAATTGAGTAATTGCCTTGTAAATAAGTGCTGTCTGTACATAAGGAAAACAATTAATTTTCACAGCAGCTTTCCTGTGTAAGTGTAAATAAGGACCCATCTCCCTGATGTCAGCGAGCCCCCAGCCCACCTGCCCCTCTGACAGCAGAGAAATGGAGTGTTAAAAGTGTGTTCCTGTTGGGCTTTTTCTGGAATGATTTCCTTGTAATTGAATTTCATGTTTAAGACAGGCTTTCACTGCCTCATGTTACAAGATGGGAGCTCCAGGTTTGCAGTGATAAGCAGGCTGCCTGCAGGCAATTAGAGACCTCAGGGCTTGCAGAGTCTAGTCACTAAAATATGTTCCAGCTCGAGTCATTGTTTAACAATCCGAGTCTCTTACAGCTGTGAGACACTCCCATCATCAAGTGGGTCTCTGGGACTCCCTCAGGAACGGCAGGCTCTAGATATCCAGCTGCTAGGAACAAAAATAAAACCCTTTGAAGACTTATTTGCCATCACATTGTGTGAGGACTTAGAAAGGCTGAAGCATTTTAAAGCATTAATCCCCATTCATCAAATCTTGTCATTCTTAACAAAACTCCAGAATAATTTCAGCTGTGAGCTGGGTGTTGATGACACCAGACTCTGTAGGTATCACTTTTGTGGTTAAGCTGTGCCACACACAAGAGGTGCCTGTTGCAATCAGAACAATTCCTACCCGTGCAGAGACACCAGGGAGCATTTCAGAACTCGTTACTTATGCTCTCTGCTGTTGTGGAAGGAGAGCAGCAGAACTGTAATAGCTATTGATCATCAGCCTCTATTGAGCAGTATTAGAATCTCTTTCATTAATGGGCAGTCAGCCTCTGCTGCTGGCAGATGGTGTTGGTTATCTCTGCTGTGCTGTGATACCAGCAGCAGCAATTAGAAGTGATCACCTCACAGAAATACTGCACAAGTTTGGTTGAAAACACACCTTAATGCCTCTCAAACTCAACAAAACCTGATAGTCTTGACTTCACTAGGACGTGAAGTAATCCCATTTTTCCTCCTTCTGAGCTGCTTGTTTTGAAGTAGAGACTGTTTCTCTTGCCCGCTCCTCCTTCTATCCC
>WEIU01000641.1:647963-692262 GCA_013389925.1 Aegithalos caudatus | reverse complement strand
CCCCCCCAGGATTTTTAAATTTTATTGCTGACCTAAAAAGGAAGGGGAAAAAAGAAATTCTAGGAAAATCTGTGTGTAGTTAAAACATTCTTGACCTCTTCCTTGCTAGTGCTTAAAAACATTAGATCAGTTAATAGCAAACATGCTCATGACTTAGAGGTGAGCTCTTAATGAGTTAAAAGCTTTTAAGCTGGGAAGTGTTTCTAGTATATTTCATTAGACTGGTTTATCTTCTCATGTTCCTTTGTTTTTTTAAGCCATGTTTTTGCTTCTCCCTTCTGGAGCAACCCAGAGAGCATCAGTGCCACACTTGTGCCATTGGGCTGGCCTGTGCAGTCAGCAGAAGGAAAGGTTGCTGCATGTGGGAAAACACACCCAAAGCACAAATATCCCAAGTGAGCACTTCAAAGGAACAACATTTCTGCTGGCCAAGCACATGAATATTGCAGGAACACCCTCGGTGTTCCCTGCTCTTCTAGGAGACAAACTCCCCTAGACTTGGGGAAAACTTTGCTTCAGCACTCCTCTGTCAGAGGCACAAAAAGTCCTCAAATTATTTAGGGAGAAGAACCTTATCCCACTTCAGAGACAAGACAGCTTCCAGAGGTGTAGAGGTTAGGTTATCTTACCAAATCAATACAGTATGGGAATGAGGAATAAAATATCCTAGCCAGCCCAAAAGTTATTTTGGAGGGGTTTTAGTTCTTTTGAAGCACAAGCCAAAGCCCCATGTAGGCTCCTGTGGAAATGTTCACGTTAACATCAGCTTTTAATTTTTCTGGGGTTTGGATCTATTTGATGAAGGGGAGAGAATAATGTTGAAATTGCTGGAAAACAGTGAAAATATTTGACCTGCTCCTGAATTTTAAAGTATTTTTTAAGCTGTGTGATTTTGACTATGGTTTTATTTGTGCCCAATGCTGCAAGAAGGGAGAGCCTAGGCAGTGCTTATGCAGAGCAAGGAGGAGATTCCTGCAGTAGCTCTGCTGACCTTACTTTCTTTCTCAGTACAATTTCGTATCAAATTTCCCATAGCATCTGATATTTTTGTTTACTTATTCACTCCCAGAGAAGATTTTTCCTCTTGTCCTTAGTTCCAAGGGCTTTCTATCTGATTTATCTTCTATTTTCAGGACCCAATGAAGCAGAAAAACAATGTTAGTCTTTGGTGGCCAGGGAAAAGGAGGAAACCTCGTGGTGGTCTCAAGATGATCTGGCCCTAACTGAAGCAATCTCCTTCCACAAGGAGGGAGCAAAGGGCTGGCAAGTGCAGGTAAAGCTGCCTGCACTCCATGTGCAAAGATATCACCCGCACAAACACATTCCAGCTTTGGCAGTGCTCAAGTAATGGCTATTACTGCTCCAGGGAGGAAATAATTAAAGCCATTTCTTGACTCTGACAGTTTGATACTGGTGGTTTTCAATAGCAAATTACCAACATCTGTACAGCAAAATTCAGCTACTGCAGCAATTATTCAGCAGGGCTAACCACGGAGGTGCTAGGAATTTTTCATTTTCTAGATGTCCCCTCGTTAGGTGTGACCTGCAATTGAGACCCAAGCTCCACGAGATGGCAAACTGCGTCTCGCCTTAGAAATGTAAATGAAACCATCTGGAAAGCTGAATATGAAAGGTGAAAACCCCAGTGGCAAATGCATCAAAGCCAGAAAATGAAAGACTGGAAAGACATCTGAATGGCTTTCTTAATTATGTGACAATTTCAAGTTTCCAGAGCAATTCAGAAGTAAAATTTATACAAATCATTCAATTCTGCAAAAATTAAGGCTTTTCATTCCCACATACTGTTACAACTGTTTTGCATAGTAAACAGAAATATGACTGTACAAGCTGAAAACTCACATCTACAACATGTAGGAAGCAGCACAGTACTGCAGTGGAAGAAAGGGGCAAACCCCCTAAATAAACTCTATACATCCTTAAGTCAAATATTTCCTTTTAAACATTAGCTAGAAAAGGTAATACAAATACAGTCAGAGGCTGTGAGATGAAATATGTTTCTAGGAGAGACCTGGTTTGGGATTGATAATAAAAATACCTTTATAATATAAAAATATTTCACTTCTTATGTTGTAACTACTTGTTTGTCAAGGCTTTATTTTATAATCCACTTTGGTCATGGGTTTACTGTTGTATAAAGCTTGATTTTAGTTTGTAAATTTGCACTCTGTCTTTAGGTCTGTTTCACTGTTATTGAAGCTGCAGGACCCCATCAAGGCATAGTATAATTTGCTATAAAAGTATGCAGTAATTTTGAACTAGAGCTTCAGAATTCAGCAATCTTTGGAGTGGCCTGGTGGGGAATAAAAATCAATTGTGCACCTATCAGATGATAACTGAGAGGCTTTAAAATAGATTGTAGTCTTCATGGCCCATGTCAGCTAATGAGGCCATGGCAGAAAAATCACCTATAGACATGGGACAATTAAACCCTTGCTTCCCTTTAGAGAAGAGAGAAACTTGCTTGAAGTGCTAAGAAATCAGAGCAAGTTCCTCAGAGTTAGATGAGTTTAATTTAGATATTGATATGCAAGTGCCAGTCAACTTAATAATGCCTTTAACTGATTGCTACACAGTTATATTTTGAAGTTGGTAAGGAAGATCTTGTTATAATGGTATTTTATCATAACTGTCATCCAGCAATTTCCAGGCTTTGTTGCAATCAGTGCATTGTGCAGGTTATGGTCAGATTTAACCAGTATCCATCAGCCAAGTGCTCCTTCAAAACTTCAGGAAATGCAGATCACGGCATTTTTTTGTGGCAGTACAAAATTCAAGTTCTGTGCAGAGGAGCTAAATGCAAACTAAATAGGCTGGGAAATATTTGTACAGTTTTGAAAAGGAAGGGATTCTGCTCTGTATTCAGTCAGATGCACATTATAGAGGAGAAGATAGCTCAGTGAGTATTTTCTTTTCACTCTTAATCTTCATTTGACATGAATGTGGGCAGGCCAAGCCAGGATATTATATTCACATCAGCAATATTCACTTCTATTCACTTCTGACACTGTGATGACTTAGTGCAGAGAGACCCACATGAATCAATATTGATTGGCCACTTACTGTAGGGCTACTTAATTAAAACTAACAGGATGGCACAGCTTCCAGGCAAACCCACAGCACTGTGATTTATGAGTGTGCTTGGGAGAAACTGGGAAGGACACAGCGAAACAGTTCTCTTCACTCTGCAATTGAGATCTTTTTGTGTAAGGTGAAATTAAAGCATTTAAAAAGAGGAACTGAATGAGTGCAATAAATAAACTAAAGGGGCTGTTTTGTCATAATGTTTATTTACAATATCTGCATGAGGGGAAATCCACCAAGATAATCTGAAATGTTTTGTGTTTTTTTTTTTTCTAGAAATCTCCATCTCTTGATGCTTGGGAGAACAGTCATTTATTATTTTTACCAAGGTGGTTTAGGCAACAAGTTGTTCTTTATGTAACAGCCTTGTGTACTGCGTGTGTTTGTTTGACCAGAGATGCAGAGAATACAACTCCCTGTGTCATTAACAAAACCCTCGGGCTTTGCACCTCCAGATATTTCTGTTTCTTAATGGCCAGTGAGGAGGAAAAGTAAGAGAAGTCTCACAGATTGAAATGCCATAAGGAATTGTTCCTCATCTGCTCATATTTAAACAAACATAAATAGAATTATGCCTTTAAAAGTTTAAGCCTTTGAATTGTGCTTAGCAGGCATAAGTCAAGAAGTCACTTGCAACACAACTGGGTTTGTTTTTTATCAGCACTTTCAATATCCTGAATCTCTGCTTGCTATTGCAAACAGTTTGGTGAGGGAGCAGCTGAGATGCCAGAGGACAATGTATTGCTCTCTGAGGAAAAGTCTTGGAAATCATTAAGATAAAGGCAAGAATAGTTTAGAGAAGTGTGATTTGGGCAGTGAATGGGGTTTTTTATCGTTTCTCCCACAGCAAGAAACAAGCTTTAAAAAATATGGTTTTTTCATCTGATGCTGGAAGAAACCAAACTTTTTTTGTCTCCTTGTTGTACTAAATGATAGTTTGTGTTTTCTGAGTGTTCTAAATAAAGCCAGATAACTCCATTGTTTATAGAGAACTTTACTGATAAACTCTTAATTGAAGTAATGCATTTGGCTGAAATCATCTACTCTATTTCAGTTCTTTAGTTTTATCCAGGTGTATCAGTTTCCAAAGACTGGCAGGCATCAGTTCTCTGTATTCAAAAGATTGAATTTTTGAAGGTTTTGAACCTTAGAAGATACAGAAGTTGCTGCTTTAAATATTTCATCTTGAAGTTTTGTTAGAAGTCTGAAAAATTATGCTTTGTTTCTTGAGTTACCTGTAAGGGACATAGAGTTCTCCTAAGAAACATGCATTTGTAAGGATTTCTTGGAAATTAAAAGGATTTTATTGAATGCAGAGTAGTCCTCACAAAGCTCCTTGAACCATTTCAGCTTTCTCATTCTTACTCTTCACTCATTTTCTTCATCATTTTTATGCCATCAGTGTTAAGATTCTTTGAAGGACAGTGTCTCTGACTTCTCAGGAAAGTTTTCATTTGAAAACTTTTTCTTCTTGGAACTTGTCTTTTCCTGGGATTTCAGGACAGACCATGGTACGGTTGAGCTTATGAGAAAAACCCTTCAAAGAGGAGTGATTGTTGCTCCCTGCCTCTCTGCATTAGTGCTGGAATAGTGTTCCTGCTTTCCCAAACATTTGCATGGAGATTTAGCTGGGCAGGAGCCCCTGGACTTCAGTGTGGATGAGAGAATTGCTGTCTTGTGATGTCGTGTCAGCACAGCACTAATAAACTACAGGACTTGCTGGGATGTGTCCTGCTCCTATTAAAAATATATATTGATATGAAGTAATATTTCTCTCCACTGCCATCTAGTGAAGTTACTGTGCTCTATAAAGGGCTGAGCATTCTGGTAGTGAACTGTATCTTAGTGGCACAGAAAGTCCAGTTCCCTGCAGAGAGTGTGATATTCATCCCTGGAGCAACAGCAAACACTGCAAAATAAGAGAGGTACAATAAATTTAATAATAGAATTCTGTCAATGGTTATGATGATAGAGATAGTGAAATGGTCTGTGCATGTTACCAGCATTGCAGAAGTGATTTGCAACACCTAGATTGGAGTTGTAAAGAAAACAAGCACCAAAACCTCTGGAGGCTGGTGGAATGGTGTAAAATCAGGCATTTTTGGTAGAAAGCACGCAGGTTCCCTGGGATTCCAGATCTGCTGCCTCCAGTCTGTATCTTCAAGCTTGCAGAATAATGCCCACCAAAGTCATCAGTGGATTTTCAGCCTAGAACTTGAGTGATGCTTTTTAAAAAGAAATTTTTTAGTTTTTCAGCAATGCCCAGGTTGTGTTGGCCCACACACAGAGGGTGTGCTCTGACAACAGTGCTGGGATGGGCACCAACAGGCTCATGCTGTGAGCACATTGCATCTCTCCATTTCTGTTCAGCTCAGTGGCATTGATTTTGCTTAAAGATCCTTGGCTGTTTTTGTAACACACAAGTGGGTCAGCCCATCGCTTCCTGATAGTGGTAATAGCTAAAATAGGACATACAGATTGAAATCACTGTTCTCTTCATGTATCATTTCTGAAAAAAATCTCCTAATACTCATGTGAAGTAATCTTAAAATCAGAAGCTGTTCCCAATGCAAGAGACTCAAATAATATCGAGAAAAGACATATTAGTATGATTTAGAGGAAGAAAAAATCAAGACAAGTGCAAAACAGATCCCTTTGATGGTTGAAATGTGTATTTCCATTGCCATAGCTGAGTAGTATCTCTGCACTTGGCTGAGTTTTCCATCTTTCCACTTCAGTTTCACAGGCATGATGGAACAGCCCAAACTCCTACTGATCTGTAAACCTGTCCACTTGTCTCTGTATCTGTAGTAGCAGTGTGGTGGTTTGCTTGTCTGTTTTTCACTTTCCTTCTACCAGACTTACCACAGAATATATCACATATACCACAATACCACTTACCAGAATATATTGGGCAACATTTAAAGGCAAATTATGTGAGTATCCCTCAGCTCTAACTGAATTATACATTACCTTTGAACAGAAATGAAAGGTGAGTTTATGTTTTAACTTGGGGCTGGCTGCTAAAGTTTGTGCTTCCAAGTGGGAGCTGTACATGTACAGACTTGCTGTATTTTCCAAAGATGTGTTAAGAAAGTAAAACAAACTGGTCATCTGGCAAATAAAAGACAAATGCAGGGTGGAATAAGTTTTTTATTATTATTAATTTTGTTGCTAAGCATTTTTAAGGTCTTTCATTGAATTGTGTCATAAATTGTAAATTACAGAACAAAATTTCTTTGTTTGCTAAAATGTGTGAGAAATTTGGGATTCTTTGAAAAATCTTAATGAGTTTGCTCCATTCCGTAATTGGAGCCATGTTTAAAGAAAAGGAAAATCCTATATTTTACTGAAGAAAGGCTAAAGAGGATTGAATTGTAGCCACTATCCCCCAACCAAGCTGAGTGACTGAGAGAGTTGTTGTTTTACCTGTCTCTTCAGACAATGAATACATCTTAAATAACACATACATCTTCTAAATAATCTTAAATCACAGTTTGCCCAGGCATATTTACAGAGTTCCAGGGCAGCCAGACAATGTCCATGCTGCTAATTATAAGTAAGCAGTTTGGTTCCTTGGCAACTTCAGCACTGATCTTTCTTTTTTTTTCTATTTCATTTTATTTCCAGCCAATTTGCATTTAAGCTTCTTTGTTCAAGGAGTCCCCTTCCTAAATTAAAAGTAATGACATTTGAATACTTAATTACATAGTGCCATAATAGTTGCACTTCATTTTTATTGAAAAAAAAACACCCCAATTCTAAGTAGAAAAATTCAACCAATGCGTTTTCTTTACTTAGATTTTCATTCCAGTGTTGCAAGGTAATGTCATAGAGAGAATATGGTTCCTAAGAATATCCATATGGTTCCTGCTATCAATAAGCAGCTAACAAAGTACATTAGGAACGTAGAGATATTAAATAATCAGGAAGATTATGAATTACTATGGTTCTTTTCAACCAGAATTTTAATTCCTGGTTTTGACATTTCCAGGTAAGGTTGTAGTATTTAAAAGTTCTCTTTTGTTCTTTCCATGATTGTGTTGGACCTCATAGACTCCAGGTTCTTTTTGGATTTCCCAAAAAAAACACATCAGAGCTTGTGGATATCCCAGTGGGATGTAAATTGCCTTGATGTCCCAGGGTCAAAGGCAGCATGGTAGATGCAATGGCACATACCCTTTGGAAAAGCAACAAATAAGAAAAGCTGCAGGAGTAAAAAGCCACTCAGAGCAAGTTGGTGATGGATTGGGAGCAGTAGAGGAGGGATCATCCAGGGCAGTTCACTGAGACACAGGGAAGTTGGAGATGGATGACATCCCTAGTTTTGCACAGTGCTCCTTCCACACTTACTATTAAGTCCAGACTGGAATGTGAAGGTAAAATACTGTAGGATGTGCTGAATTGTGGCTTTGCACTGACTTCCAGTGCTGTCATCATTTCATTGCAGTATTGCTTTTAATTCCATCCTGTAAAAATGTTGTGTTGAAAAGATAAAACAATTTCATCAGGTATGTGAATATGCAGGACTACTGCAGTTTTACTACTGGATTTGATAAAGCAGTACCAAAGTTTCTCATTGTGCTAGCAAGTTGAAGACTGTCCTATTTCCACAAGAGAAAAAAAAAAAAAAAAGGTTATAAAAATGGGATGTCAAGAGTAGTCTTTATATAGTTTTCCAATAAAAAATATGTGGATTTTACTTCTAGTCCAGAGTAACATACAGTATCTGCAGAAATGCCTTGTTTTGTCAAAAAAGATATCAAAAGAGGTTTTTGTTGTTGAGTTGTTGATTTGATTTTTCTCGGATGCCATCCTGGCTGCTATATCCTCTCTCTCTGCTTTCCAGTCAGGTAGTAATTGCATTCCACCTTCTACACAGGGTTACCATTTCATGTCAAAATGGTGCATGTTTAATTAAAAACACTGGGAGAAGGGAGAAAAATGTAAGTTACGAACACTGAAGGTGATGCTGTCACAGAGTGTCAGGCCCAATACCCACCTCAGCCATAACCTCATATCCTAAAACCACCAAGAGTTAATACTTGGGGAGAATGTAAGTACTCCCAAGCAAATAGTGGTAAAAGGAAAGATTCCCAGGGAAAATTATTTGTAGTCTACCTATCTTAACCTCTCTTGGTGGACATTATTTAACAATCACTTGGTATTTGTAGAGAAGAGCAGCCATAGATTATTGTTCAAATTTATTTACAATTTTAATTTTCTTTCCATTTGCTGAAAGTATAGAATGATTAAGTAAAATCTTTTGGAAAACAAATGAGAGGTTTGTTTTGGGTTGTTTTTTTTTTTTTTTCCAAGGAGAAGGCATAGAGATATTGCTAATAAGGCTGCATTCCTTTGATGTCAGGCCTCACGCTGCATAAACTTTATGGACCTGTCATTAGTCCTTGTCAACTCTTAGGTCTTTTGGCTTGGGGCCAAGCAATTGATATAGTGGAGAGCTTCCAGCTAAAATAACAGCCTCTGCATCTTTATCTTCACATCCATCAGATTGTTGGTGCAAGATAGGGCTAATTTGTCACTCTACCCATTTGGAAAAGTTTGATAAATGACTTAATTAGACCTTCTTTTTTTTTTTTTTTTTTTTTTTTTTTTTTTTTTTNTTTTTTTTTTTTTTTGTTAGGAAATCGCGTTTCTTGAGAGCTAGAGTTTGGGAAAACAAGGGCTAAAGATTGAATTAGAAAAGGAAAATATTTTTTCTTCAGTACAGATCAGAGGAAACACAACCATTATACAATCAAGAGAAGTGGAAAGAATATAGTTGTTTGGAAGGATTTTCAAGGACAAAAAGACCCAAACCACCCTAACACACAAATGATCTGTGGGCTGTGCAGTTGCCCAAAGACTGGCAGACCAATCTCTACAGAAACATTCACCTTCAGAGCGCCTTTTTAAATATGCTGCCCCCCAAATTTCAGTGCCTTTGTGTTTAGAGCTCTAGAACAGATAGCCAGGCACCCTTGTACCTAAAAGAACATCTGAACAGAGAATTAACTAGCTCTGTGTGATGCTTTTCCTATCTTCCAGCAGGCCATCTACACCAAGGGAGCTGTGCATTCCAGGAGTGCCTACACCACTCTAAGCCAGGACTTTGCATCAAATCTCATTCATCACTTTTGGGATAAAAAGGGGGCTGCTCCAAGGCCGTGGATCAAGGACTGAGCCAGTCCAGGTCACGGTTTTGAATGTTCTTACTCAGGACATGCTAAAGGTAAAACGATGTTTGCGTTTTTTTTCTTTTCTTGATGTAATTTTATGACTTGTAAGTCAAACAGCCTACATGGATTAAAATCATTGGTTTTGATGTTTTTCAAACTTTAAGCCAGAAAAAGGGAGAGAGAAGCTGGGTAAAATTCTTCTCTTGATTGTTGTTTCCACCACTGTGTTTGGATAATTATCCTTCCACTTGGCATAATTATGGCATGTATTCCTACATGTGGATCTGTTGGTGACAGCTGCCAATCTTAACCTGTTAGAGATGTCTGGGCTTTCTATTTCTAAGCACCTTTTTGTGTAACTATTTCATTTGGGTCACTGAGGGAATATATTATTCCTTTCTCTGGTCTGACATAAATTAATAAAGCAAGAGACAAACTGTATCCTCCTTTTTTTGATAAACTGTTGAGAAATTGGATGTAATTCAGAAATAGTTTAAAAACTCTTCAGCCTCTGGGCAGAAATTTATAATAGTAAGAAAAAGAGAAACAAAATTCAATTAAAAAGATTTATAATCCCTTTCTCTGTAGAACACTAATCTGAAATGACACTGAGGGGTGATAGGCCTGGTATTAGCGCTTCCCCAAGGAAATGTCTTATCTTTTGCACTAAATTAATTGTGTCTTCCTCACACATCCTAAAGCTGTCAGTTTGGGCATCCTGTGTAAGGAAGTTCATGATTTAAAGTTTATGAGAAGAAAGGCAAAAAAAAAGTGTTTAAACAATAATGACCTCCTATGACCCAATCTCCACAACCCGTTCTGAAGAGGATAGCCATTAACATTAAATTATTCTCATTCCTGGGAAAGTCATAGGGACAAGTTTGGGAGCAGCCTTCTTGTGGGTCAAGTCCTGGAGGCATGATGTGCAAGAGCACTGCAGGAAATGACAGGATGAAGTGGGGATAGGTTGGGATAACCCGGACATCTGGCAAGAGCACCACTGCAGAGTTCTGCTGTCCAGCCTCCCAGCACAGTTACAATCAGAAATGATCCCTCCTGACTCTCCAGGATTCAGTCTCTCCAAGATCAAATCATCTCAATGCAAATGCCACATGGAAAGGGTGCTCTGTTCCTCCATGCCAAGGTCACAGAAATGGGACCTAGGTGACATGACTGGCGTGCTCCTGGCATGGCCTGCCAGGCAGGATGGAGCAGGGGCTCTTGAAATGGCAGTGAGTGCTGGAGCTGCTCCATCCCGCCTGGCAGGCCATGCCAGGAACATGGGTTCTTGGAAGTGTGGGTGCAGAAACCTCGCAACCACCGTGACCTGGAGTTTGCTACCTTCCCTGCAGCAGTTTCTGGGAGCTGCTGACAAGTCCCCAGAAGCCTCATCTGGGCTATCTGGGCTTGTTCTCCATTGGAGACAGGAGGGCTGCCCCGGCTGCTGTTCTCCATTGGAGGCAGGAGTGCTGCTGTCCAGCCCAGCAGATGTTGTTTGCAGAGCTACTGCTGCAGAAGATGCCCCCTGTGCTGTTCTGCATCACCCTGCTGGTGTGGTGGCATCAGTTGCCAAGTGCCCTCTGTTAATGCTGGGGAGATCAGAGCTCTAAGGTTGTGCTTGTCACTGTGGGATCTTTAACAGGAAGAAAAAAAAAAAAAGACATACAAAGGCATCTTGTGTTTCCACGGGCTGTGTAATGGTGATGGCTGGACCTGCTGCTCTGGTGAAGCTGTTCATGGACAGAATCTTCTCCCAAGGCAGGAATTCCCATATCCCTAATGAAGTGAAGATAAATTGTATTTACAGCTTTAGATCTTCACTAGGAAATCTGATTCATCTAATTGTAGAATCTAAAAGTTCAGCAAAGTGGCTGCACATTGGGACATGAAAAGTGCATTTACAGGATTATTTTTAGCATTGAAGAGAAATCAAGCATTTTCTTCTGTATAAAGAAGTGTCTTGGAAATGAGGAAGAAAAGGGATATGTTAATCCCTGTGTTACTGATTTGATATTTTAAAGTGAATATATCCAATATGTTTTACTTTATTTTAAAAGTAAGAACTGTCAGAAATAAAACTCTCTACGTCTAGAGTTATTATTTTTGATTTAGAGCCAGTTGTGGTTATTAATGTATTGAATTAATTCAATATGTTTTGAATTGCTTTGCCACTTGGTTTACTTGGAAACTAAAGCCATTTGTAGCAAAACAGTTATAGACTGGTTGCAAGTCAGACCAGTATATAATAGTATGTAAAATTAATAATGGTGCACTTCAGACCATCAAAACACAATCCTCTGGACTAGATAAAGGACAATTATTAGAAACCAAACCTAAAACTCTTCAGGTACTTGGAAAAGAAAAATAATTCTCTACACTTTCATCTTATGATTTGCAATTTAAAAAACCCCCAACTCAATTTAAAGGAAACCCAAGATGAGATTTCTGCACACACTGAGCAGCCAGGAGAACTGGCAAGAGTGGACTTCAAGGTGTTCTTTTTTGTTTTTCAAGTCATTTACTACACATAGAACAGGCTCAGATACTTTTTTACAAGCACACTTTTAATATCTTTTGCAAAATGATTGTAAATCAGTTTGCTTTATACATGTGACTTTAGAAGAACCTGCTACATGTGAGATGAATAAATAGCTGCTAACCTGTGCAAATCACTGTGCAGAAATCATCTCTAGCAGTTTCTTCTAAGACATGAGATGAAGCATGCTTTCAGTACTTCATCTTACAGTAGACTGAGTTTTATCAAAAAAAGTCTTGAGAGTTTTTTAGAGCTTGAGCTGAGACCTTAAACTTGTCATAAAATACTTGGAAAAACTAAGTTTTCAATACAGGTTTTCAAAATGATGCCTTTCTTTTTATCCAGTGGAAAAGGTTAGATCAAATAGAACTGAAGTAAAGAGTCAGATTTATTAAAAATGTAAAAGCCTGTACAAATGGATCCTGGGTGGAGTTCAGTCATGAGCAAAGGTTTCAGGATTTGGTCACAGGGATGAACCTTTGGATTGCTTAGCCATGGACCAGCCTCACTTCTGGGAAGAGTAGGTGGAATCTACCCTGAAATGGAAAAATTGCCAACCTCTGATGGCACAATGATGTTTGAGTATCAGTTTTAGTTATGGACAGCTCTAGCATTGGGATTTGTCAGATAAACGGGAATTTTGTCTGAGTACTTGTGTGTTAATCATTTGATCATTTGGTTGTTGTCAGGGGGAGAAAAGATACACAATGAGTATTCAAAAACTTCAGAGCTTCATTGTCCCTCCAGTGAGTGTGACAGTAACAGATTTTGGAGGTCCTCTGGCCTCATCTGCTGAGCAATAGATAGAATTTCTGCCTGAAATCTCTAGCCCACTACATATTATTATAAATTAAATTAACTAAATTTTCTTTTCAATACAGATTCCAGTTGTCCCTGGACTCACTAGGAATGTAAGAGGAAAACACAGTGATGAGGGAATATAAATCCAAGGGCCAGGGCATAAAGCAGAGGATAGGATATGTATGTACTCAAAATGGTTTATGTATGTTTGCTTTGATCTTTAAATGTAAACCTAATGCTTATCACAAGTTACTGATTGCTTGCCAGAACCAGATTTGCCTTGCACTGTAGCATCAAACTTGAGGCAATGAGAGCAGCATAAAAAACAGCTTGGCAGAATGAAAAATAACTTCAAAGTTGTTAATGCTTTCTTGGCTTTTCTTTGGCTGTAGAGCCAGAGGTGAAGGTATTATCCTTTCAAATTGCTTTGATAAATCTCCTTTCCTTTAGGATTAAACATTCCTGAATATTTTTATGCCTCATTGAGCTTTTCAGAGAAATAAAAATTAATTCTTTAGCTCAACATTTATACTCATAAGACCTAATTCCCCATGCCTGTAGTTATTGTAGCCATGGCCATTTGTGCAGAGTGACCACACTGTTACTCTCCTGCCTGCTTTGAGCACTTAGATTTTATGTTCACAGATTTTATGTGGCTGGTACTAGTGGGAAATGACTCAGCAGTGTCCTGCAGGGGTGTGTTGGATGGGTAGACGTCAAACATCGATTTTGGATGCAAAGCCAGGACAACTTCTGTGCCTGCAAAATCAGACTTAACCACTAAGTACTTGACTTTGGGTATCTCAGCTGAATCCAGGCTAATCTGAACACATGAGACGAGAGTTAGCACCTTATAAATACTCACAAATATTTGCAAAGTCATTGGCACAATGTGACTCAGCTCTCCTGAAGTAATTGGGCCACCTGATTTATACCTTTGGAGGAGACAGGTAAACAGGGACACAGCAGATGGGGTGTTCAATGGCTACCCTGTGGCTCCTTGGAAGAATATCTTAATCAGCCACAGTCCTTTTGGTTATCCAGCCCTCGGTCCTTGCAAAACAATTTTCTAAGGTGGCTGAGGTAAAAAAGTAAGAATTTTGTGAATAGCTCAGTGTTTATATGATGAGAGTTTGCTGTGAGATGGCTGATCTGAAGTTATTCTCCATTATTCCTGTTTGCCTTTCTGCTTAATCAAACCTGTATATTTACACATGGAGCATCTCAATAAACAGTTCACGTGCAGTATTCTGTGCAGCAGCTTAGAGCAGGGAAACAGGTGACAAAGTGTGTGAAGGTGATACAGACTTGATAGAAGGTGAATTTTTGTCCCAGCAAACCTTTGTTAAAGAAATCAGTGCTCAAGAGGAAGGAAGGAATGATCTATCCCAGCTCAGACAAAGCAAAGCCTGAAGCACCTATAAATTAGTTTAATAATTCATCTTTTCCTGCTTAATCTTAAATTACATATCTTGGTAATGTTGCAGTTTGAGAGAGAGATGGCACACCAGGAAATATGACAAAAAAACTCAAGTGAACAAGAAGAAAAGCACATTTTCTGCTTCAGATGATGACTGTTTTAGAATAAGACTTTAAAAAAGGCTATCTCCTTTTTTCTTTCCTATGTCACATAAACAGATTAGGAATTCTCTGCTTGAGGAACAAGGCTTTCTATGTGATACAGTCCTGAAGTGCTGAGGTGCAACAAAAACAGTCCACAGATGTGAGATATATCCCATTTGCCTTTTACATTGGACCTGTTGTTTGGCTGCTGAACAGCCCTCCTGTAATCGGATGGATAAAATTACACCTTCATTTCCTTGAGTGACAGGGAGACTGCTAAAGGAGGTCTCTGCCACACTCAGGTTAATTCAGATGCTCATCCAAATGCACAGATGTGTGTTCCAATCTCCTCTAGCAGAGAAAATGGGACTCTATGATTGTGCTACTGTGACATTTCCAGTACTCTGGACAGGGCAGGATCCATGCAAAAATGCTCTTCCTTGCACTGCAGAATTAGCTCTGGCAAGAAGTGCAAAAGAGGTGGAAAATATATTAAAGTAGTCTGCAATTTTTTTTCTCCAAGTGGCATGATTTGGGGATTGAAATAAGAAGTTTATGTTATCTGCTATTCTGTTCAAATTAACGTATACATTTCTAATTTGTAGGTTATATTTTTGCATAATATGGATCTAATTAAATTTGCAAGCTGATAAATAATTCCAAATGAAGTTAAACAGAAGTGACCCATAATACTCGAGTGTTTCCATATACTGGCTCCCTATTAAATTTCATGTAGTAATTTTAGAATTTAACACTGCCAGTAACTTCATGTTCATACTTAAGAGTTACTCCTTCAGACTTAAGGGTTATTTACTTTTGACTAAAATATATTCAATCACATTTCTTTTCCATCTATTGCCAATTCAATGTATTCTATAGTAAAACTGACCTCCTAAACCTTCCCAGGTAAAAACCAACTAACCAAAACAAACTAAGAGCAAGTAAAAGTGATTTCAGTACCAGAGTTTTCTGGCAATTTATTTCTGTTACTTTCAGAAATATATCTTTGGTATTATTGTCCTTAAAAAATTGAACAAAACACTAACCAAGTTGAAAAAGTTCAGCTAAAGCAGAACGTGAGAACAAACAAGCTGTTGAAAGCTCCATATCTAAAATGGTTCAAGTGTCCTTTGTTCTGGTGTTCACATACATTAGGCCCCCTGTTATAACTGTATTTTGGGGAAGGAAAAAAAAAAAATCTAAATCACCATTTGGGAGCTGTATTTCCTCAGGTAACATTGCTAAGGCCTGTAAAATTCCTCCTGCTTAAGCCAATGTAATCTTGTGAAATCTGTAGGCTACCATGAAGCATTTATGAAAATGTGCTGCCTGCACAGGCCTTTGTGTGGTGAATGCCAGAAGTACCACCATGTACTGGATATATTTTTAATATTGATGAAAATGGAAAAGAGCAAGCTCAGCCAGATTTGTGCCCCAGGCTTGGAAGGTGAATGCTGACAACCTCTCTTGGCCGTGTCCAGCAGTGGAGGATGGAGAGGTCAAGAACTGCACAGGCTTGTCAATGTCTCCTGTGTGCCCCTGGCTGCCCTCACGTCTGGCAGGCATCTTCCTGCCTCTTCTGTGTGGTAAGAAAGTATAAAATTCCAGTTTAAGGGAGAAAACTGAGTTTCAGATAGACCAGCACTTCCCTCCCTAGCGGTGGAGGAGGCACCACCAAGGAGCAAGTGATTCCACCCACAGCCCAGCCTTGTCAGTCTGTACTTCTCCCTCCCCACTGAAGGCAGAAGGAGGTGGGAAGGGAGGTTAAACCAGGTACTTCTTTTGTATATGCTTAAATTAGGAAAAATGAATCTACCTTAGCTGACTTCCCCGGCAACGTGCACAGTGCTTAGCTGGGGCACGATTAACTATTCCGTCTGCTGGTATCCTAATTACAGATACTGTAACAATGGCTTTTGTTGTGCTCTATTACTGTGGAAGGAAAAGACAGAGAAAGTTAGGCTCAGCAGACACAAACAATAAGGGGGTGGGGTTTTGTGCTTAGTTGTTTTTTTTTTAATCTGTTAAAAAAAGCAATGTGTTCCTCTTGTCCTGAAATGTTATTCTCAACCAAAGTCTCAGTTTTGAAAATTATAAGTTGTTTTAGCTCTATCTTCTTATTGCTTAATTTAGTTCAGTTGCAGCTCCAGAGTTCTTTCTGAATTATATAAGGAAAACGAAATCTTTCAGACCTGAATTGAAACACTCTCCTTCAGTGCTGCTTCTCTTGTGGGCAGTGGTACCATTTGTGCAAGAGAAGTGATGAATGAAAACGTGATCCAGACTTCAGGACTAGTGACATCTCACACTGACACAGTTCCTTGAGAAAACAATAGGATAAGCTGGCACATCTCCTGTAACATGTTAAATTAAAATAACCAGAAAAAATACCTAAAAATGCTACCACATATTAATAAGGTATCACCAGTGAATGACTGCAATTCCCACCTCCTTGAGAAGGAGAGGTTTTGCAGTTGAGACACAATTAAATCATAACTATCTTTTACACCAAACAAACTTTTACTGTTGAAATGACTGCCTGGGCTCCAGGCACACTGCCACCAAGGAACAGGCGTTGCTCAGTTCTCTGCTGGTGCTTCAGCTCTGTCTGGCCTTACAGACAGGATGGAGTCTGGCCTGCAAAGTTATCATTATAATGTCAACATAAATGTAATTACATTTTCTTCAGCAATGGAATTAGTGCCACTAGGAAACAAAATCATTTCAGGTTTCTCCTGCTGTGTTTGTGTGAGCTTGGGGTCTAACTGCCAACGAGGGAAATTTGGCCTTTGTGCTCAAATAATGCAATGCTGTGCTTTCCATTTTGAGATGAAATTACTACTAGTGGGATTTGTGCCGTAGGAAAAGAATTTGTGTTGCTAAATCTTTTGGTAGTTGAGGCTGCTTTGTCTCACCACATAAAGATAGTTATTTACATGGCCATGCATACACAAACACACAGCTAGAGCTTATGTGCATGTGTGTATGTCTGTTTGGGATGCCTTTTTAGGAACATTAGTGTGATGTGAATCATTGTAAGTGCAATTTTTATGGAGAAAAACATGAGCCTCCAGGTACCTATTCCCTTTTTCTCTGAGTGCACTCGTTTTCTAAGGTTCTGGAGGTGGATGAAGGATCTCAGCAGTAAGCCCTGGGATGCTGCTCCCTACATCTCCTTATTGTAGACCCAGGCATGCTAAGGATTTCCTGGCAGGCCATGTGCCTATGTTCTTCCTGGTGAATGCAAGGATTGGGTATAGGAAGGGGGAAGGACTTGGTTAACATAGACTTTTATTCTGTGTTTTAATATACTGGTCAGTTGGGAAATAAATTAATCACTAGAGATTCCTGGAGCATTTCTTGTGCATCGGGAGGTTAGCTTTTCCCTCAGCATCACAGAACACACAGAATTAGCTTAGAGTGATGGTGAAGAGCTAATTCTCCCTATAATTGTGCCTCCTGTGCCAATATTGCAGTGTTCCCAAAAACGGTCTCAAATGAGATAAAATCAACAAACTGAAGCCAATTTCTCTTACACATAGCCTTAAGCACTTTTTCAAAGAAATCTTAAATTATACTGCAGGATAAGTATTCCAGCTGCTGCTTCAGTGGTGTCCAACTGCAGTGATTTAGAGCAAAGCCTCCATGAAAGCAACGGGAAATTTGTGCTCAGTCTTGCCTGGCCAGCTGGAGTCCAAGTGCAAATCAAGCCCTTGTGCTGCCCTTTTTCAGGGATAACAGTACAAACAGGGTGAGGGTAGGTTGGCATTTTAGATCAGATCAGAAGGGCACTTCAGAAGCACATTTCCTGATTTCTCCCACTTACCATGCTTTTCCTTGCACCTCAGGTCAGAGCATAGGAACTGGGCTTTTGGATGAAACCAGCATCAGAGAGGTACTCCAGGAGGATGCTTCCTAAGCTCCAGCCAGTCAAAGACATGGGGCTAGACTGGAAAATTCAGCCATATGTATAGTGTGGATTTGGGGTCCCCACTACCAGCTGTGGATCTGCTCCTGTATAGCTCTCCAATGTAGGAAGAGCCATCTGACACCCAGGTAAAACCACTGGTGCATTACAGACTCTCATTTTGAGTAAATTGGAAATTTAAATAGGTAGTAGGAACCTTAAAATAATACAGTGCTCATCCCAAATGATTGAAGCTTGAGTCTTTCAACTCCCTAGCAGTTTCTTTCTTCCCCTCCTCAGCTGAAGAAGCAACTTTGCTTTTGAGACTCTCCACTACCATATGCATGTTAAAAAAAAAACCAAAACAAACTCTTCTTCACTATGATTTACATGCCAAATTTGCTTATTTACCTCTAGGTAGAATTAATCTTATCTTTAATTACTTTTATAGCAATTACATGCTTTTACTCTGTGGTTTAGTGATCTATTACTTACAGCTGCAGTGAACAAAATACACACAAGCTAGGGGAAACACATCCCTTGTGTAGCTGGCCACTGTAGGCCTCTTTTAAATTATACCAAGCCTCATGAGTTAAGGCCTAAGTAGTTTTTAGGATTTGAACAAATTAGGACATTTCAGTGAAGGACATCATTGGCAACTCTTTAATGAAAGCGTAAAGAGTGTAAAGCCCAAAAAACTTGTCCCAGAAAACTTAAGATCACAAACTTAGAGGATTGTGTTCAAACACTCTGTAGTGATTTTAATCTTCCTCTTGTTTTTCTCTCATTGCAAGAGGATCAAATTACTCAAATTAGGATAGGAGAAATTAATTCACTAACTTCTTAGGTATCTGGATTTAAAGTTTTAGTTGGACCAACTTCTAGTGTGCAAAAAGTGTACACTCGTATTGCTCTTCCCTCCTGATCATCAGAAGATGACAGAATTAAAGAATTAGTCCCCAGAGCATTATTATCCACTTCCAACTGATGGGGCACAAAGAGATTTGATGGCTTCTTCAATACACTGTGGTAAAGCTAGGAAAGGAATCCAGATGTCCTGGTTCCTCATCCTGTCCCTGAACCACAAACCACACATCCCCGCTTATTAGTGACAATCACGGCACATGAAAACAGACTATTTATATCTAAATATTTCATCTGTTCTCACTCATTATTTCCTAACTCACCAATGTAATTATGTTGGCAGGGGAACAATCTCTTTTTTTCCCAGTAAGAGCAAGCAGATTGTTAGGTTTTCTGCTGAGATACAAGCTGCTCAAGAACTCCCAAATAAATCAGATCAAAAGGACCATATTTCCATTGAAACATCCTTGGTCAGGCAGCCATGGGAGAGGAGATTTTGTAACATCTTCCTTGGCCGAAGAAGGCTGCATGAAACAACCTACATCGAACAGCTGCATTAAAAGCACTGATAAAAGTTAACTTTGAAAAGAATATTAACCCAGAATATGTTTAGCCAAAAAGATTAGAAAAAACAATAAAAGGGACTTTGGAAAGTTCTGTTTTTTGAATCTCATGCGATATTTAACAGTCCTCAGAGTTTGCATAACAAGCAGCTTTGGACAGAAAAATAGGACACTGTGTGCAAAATAAAATCCAAGATTCACCTTTCATAAATATCATTACAAGTCACTTTGGTGATTACATAGTCTCTGATTAGCAAAAATGATGCTTGTTCTGGTTAAACACTTGCTTCCATGTATGGGAAATATCAATGTATCTTGGGCAGAAAACACAAAGCTCCTTGAGAATTCGCTGCTGGAGTGAGTGGCACCACATTTCACTCTGTACATAAGGCAAGCACCTTGCAGGTCTTGACGGTGCCTGGGCTGCCTCCTGAAGTGGCAGCTACACTCTGTGTCCCAGATGCAGACATCATAGATAGATAATGTCCATAATCACAATCCTTTTAATTTCCCAGCGACGTGCAGGAGCAAGGTTGGTTGTTAGCACATACACAATACCTACACTAGTCCTGCTCAACAGGATACCACAGTTCATTGCCACAAACCTTCAGGTTCCTACAAGCAGACTTTGAGCAAGGGCTGAGAGCATAACATGGATTTATAATGTTCAGGTATCAAAAAAAAAAATCACCAATTAACAGGAATGTTTTGGCTGGGATTTTTTCTTTCTCTCCTGACTACGTGCTTCCAAATGTAACCCTGAGAAATCTTCCCTGCAGTGGAACACGACCAGTGGTGTTTGAGAACACTGGAGGGAGCAGGCAGCTGAAGAGCACCCTGTTTTCATCTCTTATTAAGTCAGAAACTCTCCACCCTGCATGTGCTCTTCTGTTTTCTGTTGGCTGGGGTTGGTGACTCAGTACAGCACCACCACAGTTCTGAAACCCTGTTGATTAACACCACAAGTGAAATGGGCACCGTAACCTCTGTGTGGCCCTGGAGCTGCACAGGAATGATTTCCTGCTCTCTGCAAAGGAAGATGCCTTCAGATTCTGTTAAATGATAACAAATAAGGAAAAGGAGGCCTCCCCTAGTTCTAGAAATCCTATCCCTCCCACTGGGCTTTTCTGGAGGTGGCAGAGTTGAAACTCACAGGTTTTATTTTCAGAACGTGGTCATCTCTCATTTTGGTATTTTAAAGTCAACAATCCTTGGTTCCCATGTATTATTCAACTAGAGAGAAGTGGGTATCCAGTGCACAGATAATCAAACATCCAGCCTGCACCAAGACAACCTTCTCAAATCGCTTGAGAAACTCCTCTATTGCTGTTGTTATCATTCTCCATCCACTTCCTCCAATTATCCAGCACTTCAGACATCATATCCCATGTTTTCCCCACAGCTGTGGGGTGAAACAAGCAAGAGGTGTGTTCCTTCCAGCTCCACTAACAGTGCTTGCCCACAGGAGAAGAGAGGGAGCTGCACAGATGTTGCTAATATCACATTAATACTGAAATAACCTGTTGAAAGTAAATTTGTTTTCAAACCTTTCAGTGAGAAAATATCAGTTTCAGATTGAGGAATTCATGATTTTAACCTGCCTATCAAGCTCTTTCATTGCCAGCATGTAAAATTGCTATTGGTGTTTCAAGTTGCAAGTAATAATGTTGAGGGTATTTTCACTGCTGCCAAAACATTTACATGAAACTGCTATTCAGATCAAATTATCCTGAAATGGCAATGCGTGCGTGGATTCCAAATTATTCAGCTTGGAGAGATTGTTGCATATTGAAATTGCACAGTAGAAACCTGCAAAACACCACAATTGCTTCAGATTCACAGCGATGGCAAAAAACAGCTCTTAAAAGAGCCCTTCTTAAATGCAATAATGAAACAGACACGGGCTTTTGGCTATATTTAAATCAGTTATTCCACGACCAGAAAACCTCATCTTTGAGGCAGGCTGGGTGATTCTGGATTTGGTTCCACTACCCTTCAGACACAGACAGCTCAAAGAGAGGGGTGGTGTGGAAGTGATGCATCAGGAAGCTAAAGCACAGAGGGTAAAGAGCTGTGACTGTATGGGGAATGACAAACAGAAAATGTAAATTCCAAAAGTGCAGTAAACTCTCAGAGGTGCTCAGTGCTGGTAGGACCCTATTAACTATCTCACATTTACCTTTCAGGAACACATCCATTGTGGAAAAGACTCCAGAATATCATCAAAAAGAGGATTGGGCAATTTCAAGTCTTTGATGAACCATCATTCCAGGTATTTTGATGTGCTTTCCTTTGCATAATGTTTCAAACAAACTGCTGCTTTTTAGTAAGGATGTTATGTTGCCATGAAAGAAAAATCTGGCCACATTAAAGAAATCCCTAAGAAAAAAGTGCTTCCCTTGAATAACCATAAAGATAATTTTCCAAGAATGACAGGAAGGACCGTCTAATTTAGCACCACAGGTGAGGGGTCATTTCTCTCTAGCAGAGAGGGGATGGACAGATGAAAACATTAAATGCAGAAAGATCTTAGAGATAAAACTAAGAATTCCTAACAGCTGTCAGGAAAGAAAAGCAAGGGCTGTAGAAAGAGCTCACCTGTGAGGAATATTGAGTGTGGCACTGGAGCAGGGTCCTTTGCCCTTTCAGTCACTGATAATTGGAGATTAACATCTCAAATTTGCGCACTTTTTCCCTGCAAGTTTGTAGTTGATTTGCTCTCATTTCTTCAGTGAAATATCCTGAAAAGCAGCAACAAAAAAAAAAATAAATAAATAGGCCAAGATAGGTTCAGATATGGTGGGGGATGCTCAGTGGGTGTTTGTCTGCACCAGGAAATAAGTGCCCATGTTTTCTGCCACTGTGGTGTGTTTTATCGTGGCATAAAATCAGTGATTTCAGCATTAGCCTGATCAGCAGATGCTCTGCACTGGTGGGTGTCTCAGTCTCATAAGTCACAGATGAGGCATCCTGTTCAGAACAATCTTATACACTTCTCTGGGAAAGGGAAAAGGAATTAAAGAAAGAGCCAGAGGAGGAGGAAAGAAATACTAATGATCTCTTCAGGGGCTGTGCTTTTTCCACTTCTTCTTTTAATGTGCACGCAGTGACAGCTCTGTGAGTAAAATACCAGAAGAATGTCCATGAGCTTCCATAGTGTACACATTTCAAAACAATATAATGCCTGTTCTCTGTTGCATTCAGATGATGTGGGGTTTTCTCCTAAAAAGACCTAAAGATTGAGGTTTGCATGTCTCAGGAAAAAAAACCACTTCTTCAGTACTTCAGATGTGGTACATTTGGCAGTGTTCTTCATGTCACCTGGGAGAAGAAGGGCACAAGGTTTCCCACATCATCTCCTTTCTTGCCCACCCTTGAGGCTTCCAGGAGGGAGATATCTCT
The DNA here is from genome assembly GCA_013389925.1 of Aegithalos caudatus. NCBI lineage: Eukaryota > Metazoa > Chordata > Aves > Passeriformes > Aegithalidae > Aegithalos > Aegithalos caudatus. The sequence goes on along the minus strand of WEIU01000641.1, from coordinate 669,345 downwards.
TTGTTCTCCACCTTAAAGAAAAAAAAAAAAGGATCTGAATTAGTGGCTTTGGTTCAGCAGGGCATTTCAACACCTAGTTTAAAGCATCAGATGGGCTCCAGTGAGTACAGGAAGTGTGGGGGCAGTCAAAATGACACAAGCACATATGTAAATATTTCCCTGGATGAGGCCTCAAGTTGCATTTGGGAAAATGTGAAGTTACATAAAGAAAGGAACACATCAATTCCTTTTCTTTTTTTCTTCTTTTTTTCTTTTTTTTTTTTTCCCAGTAGTATTTAACTGCATTTTTCTTGAAGTAAGGTTGTGTGAAAAGCTGCACTATTGTAGATAAAAATATATAAAATAGGGTAGATTAAAGATTTGGAAATTAATTTCTCAGGAGACCCTTTCCAGTCTAGACTCTATTGACATATCCTGCCAATGTGTTTTTCTGGTCTCCCTGTGAACAGAACATTTGATATTGTAGGCCATGCAAAGATCTCTGATAAGCTTGCTGCTTCCTGCAGCACTCTGTGTTCACAATGGACTTCTTAAATACAACTTTCAGCTTCTCTGCATCACCCCCATTCTGCATTTTTTTTCACCACGTGCTTCCTCCTTTTTGCACCCTGTGCCTTCATCCAATGGGGAATCATTCTCAGCTTTCAATTCTCCTGTGAGTACAAGCATCTCTGAGCTCATACCTCCTCATCCAGGTCACCCTCTGCCTGCTGGATGCACACTGCTGACCTGGTAGGATTTGATGGTGATTTTTCTTGTTACCTGTCCTACCCTTTGCTATTTTGTACTTGGATAAGAGCCATGGAGGCAAAGGTGAACTTAAGGAATTAAAGGGGTTTCCACCAGAAAGATTCCAGAAACAAAGCTGGTCTTCAGGGGGTGACGCTGACTCATTAATGGTACTTGCAGTGCCTTTACTGCTTCTTAGTTAAGCACACAATGCAGCTCTGTAATTAAGCTACAGGCATAATTCGGGACAAAAGTCACATATGGCTTTTTTTCCCCTGTTTTTAATTTTCTTTCTTGTAGTTATTATTGGGCCCACTAGACGTGAAGAATAGTTGTGCTTGAATTTTGCCATTTTAGATTAATCTGTAAAACCCATGGTGTTTCCTGGAACTTATATCTTCATTGCAAGTTAGATAAAGCACATTTTTTTCTGAATGCCTTCTTTTGTCCAGATATTTTGGACTGAAAAAGAAAGGCAGGAATATTTGGAATTCAATTTTTAAAAATTCACCTGGGAATAGGAGAAATCTACAAGCCTTGAAATTTAGGGGAGACCAAGCCAGCCATCCACAAGGCAAGCCATCTCTGTTTGGAAAAGTGTCTTTACACCTTCACCTGTAAGTAATGAATGAAGCTGAGTTCCAAGTCAATATCCAGGCCTGCTTAGGCTGACTTTCTGTGAAGAACCTATTACAGGATGCCAGTAAACATCCATAGGGCTACTTTAATTTTCATCATTCAAATAGGCCAGCATTAAGAAACACCCTGCACTTGCTATCCCATCTCTGCCCCACACCATCCCTGAAATGCTGTGTTTAATCATGGTGTTCAGTCACCTGAGCATCCAAGAAAGGAAGAGCAGCTGGAATAAGCTCTGAATCTTGTTTCTGCAGAATAAGGTGGTTGGTTAAAATTTATTAGGTTCAATTTTTTGCTACAGAGGCAATAAAACATGATTCTAGCAGGCTCAGAGACCTGACTCTTACAGAACCTGGCACTGGTCTCAAAACAAAGCCCCAAAGCCCTGGAGAAAGGCATTCTTTTAGGAATATGTGTTTCTGTACCTTGAGCTCACTAAAGGCGTAGAAATGTTCACATTTTCTTTAGCAAGGATGTAATATGGCTTGCTAGGAATAACCTTTATGTATCCTTGTGTACATGTAGCATTAACAAATGCTTCCCCACCTTACAGATTTCCTCTAGGAAGCTTGCTTCTTCTGGCTGATAACAAGTTCCCAGTAAAATCAGTTTGTACTACAGATGCAGAGGAGTCTTTGTCAGAAAGAAATTCCTCACAAACCATGGATAATCATTATCCACTCTGAAGTACCTAATTATCTTTGGGGGTTTCATTTATTGTGTGGAAAAAGAAACAAGGAATTTTCTTGCCAGCTCGCTCAGAAGTGCCCTAAATGCCCACTGTCTGAGGGAGATCACAGGCTCAGGCCACTGTCCCATTGTCCAGCTGGGTGCCTGCAATAGCCTGGCCCCATAAAACAGACATTTAGCTGAACAGAAGCAATTAGCCCTCCATCGTGGCCCCTGCTCACAATAGAAAAACCAGCTGATGTTCCCTTAACTTGAAACAATGGGAGGACAGGCATGGGCTGTGGAACTCTTACAAGCACAGTAACTCCTTCCAGAGGGGGACCGTGAGAAAGTGGAGCCTGTAAAGAGCTTTTCAGTAGATGAACTCCTGAACAGTCTTTTATCCTTTGAACTCATCAGTCAGCTGTCTGTGGGTGTAGCTCTCTTTAGAAAACCCCAGTTCAGCTGCAACTTGCCAGTTTGTAGTGATAAACCTTCCTGCTGAATGATACTCTGTCTCAGCGCTGTGTTCACCCTGGTATGGATTTATTCAGCACCATCTTTTCCCTCCAGCCCTCTTTCATATTCCTTACTGGGAATAGCAATGACCACCAATGAGAGCATGGCAAGAACTGAATGTTGCTCCTAACAATGGCAGTGAGGATGCTGAGAAAATTCCAGCAAAGAAGCTGGTGAGCTCAGAAATTCAGCCCTTCCATATGAATCCAGTAATTCATTTCCTCTTGACTACTTTCTCCTCCTCCACTTTTGCCACCACCCCTTATCACTGAATACCCAGCACTCAACTCCTGCTAGCAATAAGGCTGTGGTCTATGAATGACCACTCTTTAAAGCTGTGTACAGCACTATGCTTCTTTCCCACCTGGAATATTTTCCAAGCACCTTCAGGCAACTGTTCATCACTAGCAAGTACAAAACTCTGAAAACACGAGGCCTTTGCTAGTGACAAGGCTAAGATACCATCAACTTTGGGAAAACAGTCCACAGTAAATAAAACCATCTACTTTATTCAGCACCTTTGGCAGCAGTTCAGTGATTTGGTTTCCAGTTGATGCTGTGAATTTTCTGTAGGCATACAATCCTTATGAGCATTGTTTTTCCTTCCCCTTGTGCTAAATTTCCCTGTAGTTTAGCAGTTTGGATACCACAGCCCCAGAGTTCTCACTTCAGCCTGGCCAGGCCTGTTTCCAGCCACCTGCAAATGGGTATTCTGTTGCTTTTGGAATCTCCTTCCTAAAAACTAATCTAAAATCAAATTAATTATTTAGTGATTGAGTAAAAGTGAATATCACAGAATGGTTTGGGTTGGAAGGGATATTTAAAGACCACCTAGTCCAACCTCCAAGGTGTCCCATTTCTGTTGCTGTTACAATAGTTTGCATTAAAAAAACCTTTCCTTTGTCCAGCCACATCGTGGATCTGTTTCCCCATCATGTCCACTCATTAAATCTTTTGCAAAAACTAACAGAGAAACCATCCCAGTATAGGATACTGAGAAGACTGATAGGATTTTGTGGTCATTGAAATGTAACTATGGCATCTACCCAAAAGTGCCACTGGAAGAATGAGGAGTGAAATAAAAGAAAAGCTACTACATTTATGAACAAGCAGATGGTACCAGAGAGTCCCTACCCCTAGATTATCTGTCCATCCAGGGACCTGGGTAAAACAACCAAACAGATTTCCTGGTTTTATGGGCATTCTTCTCTTGCTCACCGATAGATGGGAGCAGAGATTTCTCTACTCATGACATTTTCAGACTACAGCACTTGCAGTTTTTTGTGCACTGTGAGGGGCAAAAAATAAAAGCAAACAATGTCAATATAACTCATTCATGTGTCCATTTATTTCTCCTTCAAGAGAAGGGTATTGTTTTGTTTAGTAGCATACAGCTGAGGTTTGTAATGGGAGTCAAATAGAAAGCAGCAGTCAGCTCTCTTGTATTCTTTAACACTGGAATTCTCTGGTTTAGTATCTAGAACTGGTCAGAGGGTATTGAATAAGTTTACAACCCCTCATTGTTATTTTCCAGATTATAAGTGTGTTTTGCTTGGATCCAAGCCTTTACAAAAGCCATTAAATGTATCCTAAACTTCCATTCATTCTTCTTACAAGATCAAAGAGGTGAAGCTGTCCAGATGTAAATAACTAAGCCTCTAATGAGATGGTCAGTGAATTGTTTCTCTCTTGTGTTAGAAGCATTTAAATTACAATATTGCACTTAGGGCACTCTGCACTTCTGACTTGTATAGCAGGATCCCAGCACCCAGCAGAAGCCAGGCAAATAACTCCAGCAATTAGCTTTCAGCATAGGTCCCTGCCCTCTGACCTCTGCTGTTCCTCAAAGCCGAGCCAAATGCTTTGTTGAGCAACATTAATCAGGCCTGGCACTCCTCTAGGGCCAGGCACGTCACAAACAGTTTCTAACAGCAAGGTGCTGGTTGCAAGAAGAAAAATCTCATGTGTTTTCTGCTCAACAGGAGCCTGACTTAGCCATACTGGAGGTGAAGTGAAGCCTGATCTGTGGAAACCTGGGAAGACAGGGCAGCACCTGCTCAGGTGGCACCTGTGTGACACTGTCAGTTCTCCTCCAAACTGCCAGCAAGGGAGAGGAGGATCAGTTTGCACAGCCTGAGGTTAGTTGGTTGGTTGGTTGGTTTGGGGGATTCTTTGTTAAATCCCTCTATTCCTGAATAAATATTTTCTGCAAGCATAGTAGGAGTATAAATTTAAGTGCCCCTGGAGCTACCTATAAAAGACAAAGGTTGGTGGGACAGAGAGTAAAGAAAACCTCAGTCCTGCCCAGCTTTGGGACATGGGCTGGTGTTTACACCATGTCAGTACAGCCTGGAGGTGAGCTCAGTGTGAGGTGCTGCTAGCAGTGATGTCTTCAGAGGTAGAAGGTGGTGCTAAGGCAGGAAGAGAGGATTTCCTCTCTGCTGCCCCTCCTCTGCACCTCACCCCAGACAGGGGCCTTTGCTGGGCAGCAGTGGTATGTAATGCTTTGCCTGAGCTTCTGCCTGGTTCCCAGTCAAGCCCTTTATTCCTTATTTGTTTTTCTTTCACTGATGTTCACTACTATGTTCATAAGTTAGAGCTGAAACTTCCAGAGACAAGCAGGTGGTAGGAGCATTCAAGAGAGAAGCATCCAAGCTCCTGAAGAGAGCCTAAAGAAAATGTGCTTACCTAAACTCAATCTTTGTTTTTAAGAGATTTCTTCTTTATATTAAAAGTGAGTTTACCACCCTTCCTATAAACCCAGCCTTCCAAGACATAGAAACCTTCCAGAGTCTTGATCTTGTCCCAGGGTGTGATGGCTTTGAACAGCAGTGCTCAGCTTTACTCAAGGAGAAAAATTTCTCCAGCTCCCTTTCATGACAGGGCTTCTCTGAAGCAAGGGTCTAAAGTGATGATTTTTTTTTTTATTCTGGCAGTAATCCTGCAGATACCACTGCTCTTAACTTATGTGGCTAGAGTAGAAGTTGCCAATGGTCTGGGGAAAAAAAAAAAAAAAAAAGAGAGAGAGAAAGAGGAAAACAAAGGCAGCTGACTTCATGCCAACTTTGCAAGTTAAAAGCTCTGATTTGTAGTTTGGGTGTATTCCAAATTTATCAAAGCCGTCCTTCACTCTAGTAATAAGCTCCACTAAAAACCAAACTCTTCTACGTAAAACTGACTTTTGACTTCCTAATTTAACAGAACAGCAGCCTTTCTGAAATGATAGTTTCTGTTAGTGATGAGTTAAAAATTAAAATTCTTATCCTGCAAGAGGGAGCAGTTTCACACATTTTTAGACTGCTTATGCTAACATGGAGGAGGAGTACTGCAAAATCACCCAACAAAACCTCAGATTAAGATGCCCTAGTGATTCAAAATGTAAGGATACCAGTGCTCCCTACCTTGTGTGCCCCTTCTGATCTGGAAGCCAGCAAAAGCCCTTGTAAAATTCAAATGCAGAGGCTCCAGGTCCAGCCTGGGCTTTGCACTCAGGGTATTGGGCTTTGACAGCCTCATCAGCATTTTGGTTTTACATAATCAGCTCTTTTTGTTATAAGCTGTGGGCTTCAGATGACGGTGGTGAAAAACAAATTCAAGTGGAAGCAGCACCCTGGGTACAGGCTGAGACAGAAAACATTCAGAAGAACCAAATATTTCTTATTTCTTGTAATCACCTGTGTTACAGCAATCAAGTGTATTGTACTGGTATTTGCTGACAACTTGCTTTGCAGGAAAAACAAAGTGAAAGAGAGAGGAAAAGAGGCATTTTCTGCATTTCTGATAAATCTGTAGTTATGGCCTTCAGTGACAGATTTGCCATCATCAAACAGTAAGACAGATATCTGCAATCTGAAGTGTCTGGAAGCAAACTCATACATGCCTTCACTGTACTGCTTTTGTTTGTAGAACCTTTCCATCTGGATGAGTAGCAGGAACAGGAAAGCATTTGAAGCTAGGAAAACCACCATACTGCTGTCTGTAAAGCACAGACAGGATTTTTATGTGGAGCCCTAAAGAGAAAGACATGCAGTTCTTTTTTGTTTGTTTGTTTTTCTCCTTTTTGCCAAGGAGGAGAGCACAGATGTTTGCAAGCAAAACAAAGTAAGCTCAGGCACTGAAACACCTTCCTGAAATGTGTCTGGTGGCTGATGCCATGGCACATCCCCCAGCACATGCATTGTGCACCCTTGGGCTGTCCTGGGCACTGCTAGGACACTGCTAATGGCACCCATGGCACAAAACAGAAGGTAATTAGCAGAGAATGATTATTGCTGCAGCTAGAAAGTAGACAAATAATCTTTTGGGTTTCAGTACATTGCCTCAGTGTTTTCAAACCAGCACCTAATCTTCCCAGACCCCACTCTGGCTGTTCCTTTCTTCCTTTCTTTTCTTCCCCCGCCCCTTTTTTGCAGAGACTGTGGCTTATTTTGATTCACTCCAGTTCTTTCCTCTCAAACAGCCACAGGGCAGACTCGCTGTTGCCAGGGATATGGTCAATGCATGTGACATCGTGCCACCAAAAACAATCCCATTTATTTCTGGTGTGATGCTGCTGAAATCGGCGCAGCCAGGCTGAGAGCAGGAGACCTCAGTCAGCCGCGAAATTTGGTGAGAAGGATTTTCCTTAAAGAAAGTGTTCTTAAAAAATAGCTCTCCAGGAGAAATGTGCAGGTTTTGCTGGTAAAGTGGTTGGCAAAGGTTTCCTTGCCAAAGTCCAGTTAAAGTATCAGCGAGGGATGGTAAACACGTGCCATTTTGACAAGAAATTAGTAGGCTACATAGCACTCTGGAAAATGTTAGACTTTCTTCTTCCCCTGACCTCAAAGAGCCTGTTAGATTAAGAATCCCCAGCTCTCAAAGGTATAGCTGTTTTACCAAAATTCAATTAATGAAGCATAATATTTTGGGAACAAGAGAAAACACCTCTGTAGCATGTGGAGTGCTAGGAATAGATGGAAAGTTGCCTGGATAAACAGTTCAGCGACTCTGTGATGAATTATAGGATCATTTGTATGTGTGATTGCCCATCTGTGTAAAACAAGACATGCAGTCACACACAGGAATGATGTGCAGGGCAGACCTGTGGGGCTGTTATTAACTTGCTCCAGGACAAGACCTGTCCCAACACATCTAAGTGTGACCCAAGGAAGTTGAGATAAATCTATGTAAGTAAATAAGCAGAGGAGGAGGCCTCACTGGGAGGAAACTCAATGTATGCTATCTACACCTGTGTTTCTGGGTTTGGGGTTTATTTAGACTCAAGTCAGATTTTGGACTGTTACTTCTCCACTTGAAGTTTTTTTGGCAGTTCCAGGAGGGCTGAAGGCTCAGATCCAGAGGGTTCCTTTCAGCTGCACGGGCCACGGGCACTGGCAGGGTGTGGGGAGCTGCAGGACTTCAAACCAGGGATGCTGTCAGGAACTCTGCCTTGCACAGCTCCTCTCTCAAATACCAGCTGCAAAATGTTAACAGCACCTTCCTCAGAGAACACAATTAATTGAATGAGGCCTAATTAATTAGTGTCAGGAAAGCAGATGTAGCAATTATGGCAGAAGTAAACAAATGTACATATTGTAAATTGTTCTGCAAAGGATTTGTTCTGGAATCCCTGTGGCCCTTTCACTCCTTCCCATGATGCTATTGGGAAGGCCATCAGGGAAAATGTAGAGATAAACTGCAAACTGATGAGGAACTAATGTACTTTTATAAGATTATATCTCAGGAAAACAATCAGCAAACAGACTCCTTTATTAACTGCTTGGGACTTGGGGGTGAAATACAATCCTGATATTTAATTTCCAGATCATGCAACATCATGTGCCACAAATAAGTCAACTCTTTAAAGTCTGTTTAATGTGACTGTGAAAAAGCAAACGTGGAGCCACACCAGTCTGGTGTTTCAGTGGAGCCTTTAGACTTTATAAAAGGATCTGCACTGAATGAAATCTCTCATACCTTGTAGATACATGAGGATGCTCCAAGCTCAATATAGCAGACACCGGAAAACTCAGATAGAAAAATTTCTGATTTGCCTTTCAAAATTTCTTCAAGATGACAAAGAGGACAAATGTGGCTGGTTAGGGATGTAGCTGTAGAAGCAAATGGGACTAATGTACTGGAAGAAGCAGTCGAGATATTAAGAAACCAAGAGTACCGTGTGTGAAAGAAAATGCATTGCACTGCCAGTGCCATGCTGAGGGGAACAGCCAGGAACAATCACTTTCTAGAGCTCAACAGATTTACCCTTCACTCTGTGCTCTTTTTTGCTCTGTAGGTAATAATGGCTTTTGGTGCAGAGAGGATGGGAGCTGGGATTTACTTTAGGGTAGAGAGAGCTCACTAATACATCCTGTGAAGATATGAAGGTGGAAAATACCTCCTTGCCTTGGTGAAGAATTAAAGGATTAAGGTAGGCAGCAGCAGCCTGTGGCTGGGGTGCTGCCAGAGGGAAACTGCAGTCAGAGGCCACTCACTGCTCTTCCCACCTCTTTGTGGTTCCCCTTCTCCCCCAGATATTACTGATACTAGTCAGAAGGAGAGACTTCCACAGCCCATGCCAAGATATCTCCTTTAGTGGTTCAGGTGACAGCATTTCCTGTGCAAAGAACTGCCAAGTCACAAGCTGCTCATGAAGGCTGCTCCAGGGCTACTCCCCACCATGGTGAGTGCATTGCCCTGCTCGTGTGAGATATGTGAGGATCTGGGGCTTTGTATTATGGGCTTTGTGCTTATGTGAGTTTCACCTTGCTTACAAATGCCAGGATTTAAAGGTGAGTACCTCTGTTTTATGATAGTGAAGTGAGTTGCCAACTTCCTGAAGCAAATGAGTTTGGTTTCTGTTCACAAGCATTCGCTTCTTTAGTGCTTGCCTCAATTTTTATTCCAGTGAGTAAATGAGCAGTGAAACAGTGAAACAAGCAGTGAAACAAGCAATGAGAGAAGGGAAGGTGCAAACAGAATAGCTAGAACATAGTTTAAAACCATTCCAAACAAACTTACCCATGGTAAGATGTGTGAGAAGAGGAAAGGCAGCCTGTTCCTGTGCCCAGCCATAGGATGGAGGATCTGTTCAGACAGCTGACAAGGCAGATGGATAATTAGTGCCATGGGTTAGGACCTGGGCAGGCACTGCTGGTGACCTGGCAGTTGATTTTGGCACTTCATTTGGAAATCTCTTCCTCCCACTTTAGGTATTGGCAGAGTAGCACAAGACCATCTTGCAGTAGGGACTGGGGCAGCAACAAGAGCTCTTGACTTTTTTGGATCTTAAAAGGAAAACGAAGCCTTTAAAAGAATATTCGAAATCCTTCTTTTTAATTCTCTCTCAAAGTCTGAGTTCTCCCCTTTTAAATGGGACACAGGGCTCTTTTTCTTCCTCTTCTCTGTCACTTAAAAAATTACCTTTTTTTGTGTGCATTCTAATGCATTTTAGAGTTTTTACAAGACAGCTCTGCCCAGCTCTGGCCCAGCTCTGCCAGCTGTCAGCTTCCAGCTACAGCTTCTATGATCTGAGCACCTATTCAGGCAATGGTAACTTTACATTAAATAGTCAATGACAGGTTTTACACAAACAGAAAATATAAATAATATCCAGTGACTTAATGCACTAAAACCCAACCAGCTCTCTGTAACATCCCATCCTATTAATGTTCCTTGTATTGTATTTTAGATAACACTTAAGAGGCAGGGAGGTAATTAAGACAGTTTGAATGAAATGCTCTAGTAAGAAAGAACATTTTCTTGTTTGTAAAAAGTCCCTGGTCAAATCATACAACCTCTACCTATGCAGGAATTCTGAGAGTGAGTCCAGCACCATTATTGCATTTCAGAGCCCAAGCACGTTTGTGGACAGTAGATGTCCACAGGCATCACCTTTTCTGCCTCTTCCATTGGCCTGTCCTCATGCCACAACCACACAATGCTGCCAAATGCCTTTCCAAATCCCTGCTCTTTTTCAACAGACAAGCCAAAAGCAAATGGTATCAAATTTGGCCAGGCAAGGCAACGTCAAAGGGAGGCCCAGCAGAGTGGTGTGGCTGCAGTCTTTGCTACCTGCCTACAGCTGAACAGGTTCCATCCTCATATCCTGCACATTTGGCTTAATTGGCCTGGCCCTTCCAAAGAGAGGCAGCAGCACTGATTTACTGCACTGTATAAATGTGTTTATAGCTTGGCACCAGCACACTTACACTCACTATTTTCCAGCATGGATTTCCAATAAGCCCTTTGCTCAAATGAGTCTATTAACTTTAAAGTGCCTGAAGGTGAAATTGAATTATGAGAGGCAGGCTTTGGGGGTTGAAGCCCAGAAACAGCTGGGAAAGGTTCCTGGAGTCTTCTGTTAGTACCTGTTGTGGTTGATATTTATATTAAGGAAAAATAATGTAGAAAGTAAAAGCAAACCTGGGACACACATGGCCTCAGCCTGAGTTGCCTTTCACTTCAGCTGGCGCTCAGACCAATCCCATTCCACAGGATTATTAGAGCAGAGCCCAGTTTAAGCCAATGTGCAATCAGAACATAACCCATTCCTTCCTTATGAATTTAACTTCCAAGAGTCACGTTTCCCTGTTTCTGCAGTGGGGCACCACAGCCTGGGGAGAAGCTCATCTGAACCTTTGGCAGTGAATTTCATGGCTGTTTGATGTTCTGCAGAGCTGGGACACACTTTCTTCTCCTCTCCCAGCCTGGGGGTCTGCACAGAGCTGCTCTTGGAGCCTGTCAGTGCTGCCCTGCTTGCTGCTGGAGGGGCTGGGATACTTCCATGTGGAACACCAATTATCATCCCTGCAGGGATGGGAAACCAGGCAGAAAGTTTTAGCAGACCCCTAAGTACAGTCCATAATTACCTGCCTGTGCCTGCTCAAGGTTACATTTCTCCAGCTAAGGAATAAAACTGATTTCTTGTTGCTGATAGCTTGACTTTATCTGGAATAAGAAAGACACTCTGTAATACCCATGGAGGAAAAAAAGATTATCATAGAGAATGGAATTAACCTGGGAAGAGCAGAATTTTGGATGAATGTCAAGGGTAAAACTGCCATGGTAATGTCTGCTAAACTGTGGAACGATCTCCCAGGGTGAGTGAGTGTTGGACCCCTGTGTGAAGAATAAAAACAGCATCAGGCAAAGCCTCAGGAAATCAGTGTCTGAGGAGGCAGAGTGGCCTGCCTGTGGCAGTGCAGGGACTGTGCCTGTGGAGGAGTGTCTGTTCTTGTCCTGTAAAATTTGTTGCATTGCTCAAGTGATCTGCAGGGCTTTAAATCCTGCCTGCATTTAAACTGTTGGGAATCTTACAGGCTAATCCAGCAGCAAGCCCTCAGAGGACTCTGGCTGATGCTCCCCTGTCCCATCCTCAGTAGGTGATGCCTTAAAAAATTCTTCAGATTCACATGAGGTAGAACATTGGTATTACTGGGCATTTCTCCTTTTGCTTTTACAATTTTTTTTTATCCCAAGTAATGGGCTGATCCAGGGAAGTATGGCTGCTCTGTCCACAGAACTGTTCCCTTTTCACTCCAGTTACTTTTTGTGCCAGTAAAATGTTTATGTGACAAGTGAAAAAAAATCCCTGTGCACCAAGGTCAGGGTGCAGTCTCTCTCTCTCTCTCTCTCTCTCTCTCTCTCTCTCTGTGGAAATCAGCTTGCATTGCCTTGTTCCTGGATGACATCCATATGAAAGACCTGCAGACATAATGACAGGATACAGCTCTTAGTTAAACATTATAGTGTGCTGTTATCACATTATTAAACAAATTGAATTTGTGAATTTTTGCAGAGTACCCAAATTTAGGAAATAGTATTTTTTGGTGCAGTATTTCTTGGACCTGCTGTGAGGAGTAAAGACTGAATTGCATGGACAGTCATTCAGAGTAAAGACAGTGGGATTAAATGAGGGAAAATCCATGAGCTTGCTTTGTGTAACACTCAGACATCTCACACTGTGTGAGAGATTTTTACCATCCAAAACAAGGTGTGGGCATGTGCTAGTCATGACCCTTTTAGCTCTTCTCTTGAAATTCTTGTTTTTGCATAAAAGAAGAAACAGGAGCAGAGAAGCAGCGAGGAAATGCTCCCTCTCCAGTCTGTTTGGACAAAGTCTGGGAAGCTGAGGGGGAACATGGCTGGCTGAACCTGACCTAGGGCTGTGCAAGAAAATCCATCTCCTATGGCTTGCCTCCCCCTGAACCTGGGGAACAGAACCTCTGTAGATAAGCAGGATTGCTTCAAAGATAAGTGGTGGCAATCCCAGTTTTCCTTTGTAACACAGAATATGTGCAGCCCCTGGATTTTGTCCAACCATTTACACCAAGGCATTCAGTTGCCTGTCTTTAGCTCCCTGGCACCAGTCATGAGGCACTGCTGACAGACTCTTCAAAGTCTTGTGGTTTGGGTCTGTTCAGGGGGAAAAAAGTGCCTCTTGATACTCACCAGATATGTTGGAGGGCTCAAAAATAGCCATGGAAAAGCAATGGCCATGGCTACTGTCCTGGCTCTTCACAGATTTTGGATTTCCCATTCCTCAGGTTAAACTGCTGCTACTTCACAGTGCACTTCATCTTCTGGAATGAGGTTGGTGCCATTTATTTGTCATCTGTATTTTTTTTCTATATTTGTTGTGTTTTTTATAGTCTGGAAAGCTTATCCCAAATAATTTTTGGTTTTACTTGACTGGTTCCACTTGCATGGTAACTCCCTTCCAATATTTCCCATCATGGCTCAGAATGGCTGGGGGAGCCAGCCAGGATCTCAGTGGAGCTCTGCAGCACAGGTTTACCAGAGATGCCTGATCCAGCAAAACTCTACATCAGCCAAGATAAATAATTGCAATGGAAACTGAATGTTTAATTTGCTCTTTGTATTTTCTGCCATTGCTTTGGGTTTGTTTTCTTCTCTTTCCTTCCCTTGCAATTGTCAAGGCAGCATCTGGGAGTTTTATGAAACAAATGTTACCCATTATAAGCCCGTCGCTGCCTGCCAGAAAGGAAAATGGCATCTTATTGAAAACAATATGTAATGGTTATTGCTGTCTTCTTGTAAGTTATGCCCTTGAAAAATGTCAGGGATTTATTTAGTAGCAACTGATGTTGAGGAAAAGCCCAACTAAAGAGAAAATTAACTGTTGCATTATCCTTTACACAGCTTCCAACAGCATCATACAAATGCCTGATCTGTCCTGTTCTCAGCTGTGTTTACAGTTGCTTCAAGGACAAGGAACAGCACTTTTTTCACGGTGCTGTTGTTGCCTCAGTGTTGGAGTCACTGTCTGTGCCTCCACTGTGCCTCCAGGGACATCTTTTCTTACCTTTAGGCTCTGAACTGAGGCCAGGCTGATGGGGAGCAGTGTTTGTCCCAGGATTGGCATCAGGCCCCTCACAGTCACATTTACACTCATTCTGCATGTATGGGGACTGGTTGGCAGTTCCCTGAATTCCAGTTTGGAAGAAAGAGTTTTGTGTTTGAAGAGAATTGTAGAATGGAGATGCATGAAATAGATTCCAAAGCTGCACCATGGAAATTGTGGTGGGAATTCCAAGTGCAGTTTGGAGGCACTCATCAACATGATGGTAAATGAAAAATTAATAATCTCTGTACCACAAAAACTACAGGGAACATAAGTTAAGATGCTCAGTATTGACCTCTGATTTCTGATTCCTTTTGATAACTCTTGGTGCCACCCTGTGGCACCTGGCCAGAGATCATCACCTAATCTGGTTTCATTTCTTCATTTCACTTGGTGATGGCTGTGGATCACGATGACTGCAGAGTTCAAAGCTGCTGCTGTTTGCTGTGATTTGTCTGCAGCGTTCCTGAGGGATGTGTTCCCAAAGACTGAGCTGGGCTAACAGGGTCACTGACTGGTGTCAAACTGCATTTAGCAACAGAGAAAAGGACTTTTCTTTGTAAATGCTGAGGAGCTGGTCAGCACACAGGAGTGGGAAAAAGGAAGAACCAGGAAACCTGTAGTATGAGATGCAGAAATCTGAGGCAGGGATAACCTCCCAATCTGCCCTGGCAGTGGGATGGCAGTGGAGGGGCACAGAGACATTTCTGGGGCAGGAATTCCAGGAGCAAACCGGGACAGGGCAGTGAGGACAGGCTGGAGCTGCAGAGCCTTCCCGAGTGCCTTGCAGGGAGAGATCCACAGTTCCCATGGAGCTCTGGGAAAGGGATTATGTGTTTTAGGAAAAGCAGGGATGCTCTTGCTGTGGGGTTGGTAATGGCAGGAAGTGTTGGAGCCCTTCCCAATCCCCTCTCTGGCACCAAAGTCCCCCAGGCAGGAACAGCCTGGCAGTGCATCCACCTCCAGCTGAGGAACCTCCATGGCTCCCTCAGCTCTGGGGCTTTCCATGACCTCTTCTGTCAGGTACTGGAGAGCTCTGAGCCTCTGAGCTCATAACCCCTGGTGATTCCATGGTAGGAAGTGAACATCACTTAGGGCTCAGCTTGGCTATTCCAGCCTCATTATCACTCCTTGTTCTGGGGTGTGTCACCCATGTGATGTCCAGCTATGTCATTGTCAGAGCAGAATCGATCCTGCCTGGATCCTGTTCAGCAGAGCCAGGGTGGGCACTTCTGAGGGGAATGAAGTAAACACAGGCTTGCCCTTTTACTCTACACAGGCTTGCCCTTTTACTCTGGAGAGTGAAAACAAGGCAAGTTTGCCTGTGGAAGTGTGGGTTTCCCTGTGTTCCTGCAACTCCCTGTCTTTAAGTTGCTCTTTTTTGTCTTTTAGCATAAAGCAGTGCTGCCTCCTGCTCCACAGCATAGGAAATAGAGGAGGCTTCCTGCATAAAAGCTGGGTGGTTCTCTGCTGCCTCCAGCCTCGTTCAGCAGTGGATTTTGTGTGCAAACCCCTTACAAGGGCACTGAACAGGCTGCTGGTGGGAGGGATCCTTTCTGTGCTGTCTGTGGTTTGCAGCCCCCTCACTCCCACTCAGATCAGCAGCCTGACTCATGTAATTAATGGCCCCAGACAGAATTCAGTGCTGGCCTAAAGCAGTTATTACCAGCCAGCACCTGGTTAAATATGTAATTTTTCAATTTCACTGAGTTCTTTCCTTCCTGCTGGTATCAGCCTGGCAACACTGCAGCGATTTCCCCCTAGTTCAATGAGCTCCAGTCCCGGGAAGTCTGACAGGGCTGCATCAGGCACTGAATTTAGATCCCATAACTTCTCCTGGGATGGACCAGAGGCAGTTCAGGAGCTGTGGGCACCACACTGGAGCAGCACCTTCATCCTCTCCTCTGCTTCTTCCTGAGCCACAGCAGTGCCAGTGTTGGTGCTGACAGACAGAGGGGCAAGGCAGTGCTGCTTTTCCCCTTCCAGTTCTCAGACAGAAAGAAGAATTCTCACCTGCTCCCCAAGGGCTGTTGAAGGCTGGAGATGCAATGGCCATGTACTGTGGCTTGGGCCTGCAGGAACATTCACCACTCTAGGCAGGATTATTGTTCAGCAGGGCACTGCTGGACTCAGTGAGCTGGGGGTGTTTTAAAAGGGGCCCTTTCAGTTCCAGGAGAAACAGATCCACAGAAACCTGAGGGTGTGTTGAATTCAGTGATATCCACAGCAAGTGGAGCTTTTCTGTGTCCGTTCATGTAACTCACCTCACAAACTCACTAAGGCACACAGCAATCCTCAGTGCCAAGGCTGGGATCTTTCTGAGGTGACAAAGCTGCAGAAGGTCAGGTCCTTTTGCCAGTGGAGAGTCTGCACCACTCATTGTCTGCACCACTCATTGTTTTGTTGTACTCTCCTTGCAAGCACAGTCAAATTCACCAGAATATATTTGAGTAAAGCAGGGATTTGTTGGTGTTTGCCACTGTTGTTTCGAGAGAATGGGGTCCTCTGGAGGGCACAAGGAGTGAACTCTCTCCAGTCTTGGAAATGCTGTATCACATCTATTTTGAGTTTCTGATTCATTTTGACAACACCTTACATATTCCTGCCTCAAAGGTCAAAGCTGCTCCTTGCCAGCCACATCTGACAAATGAGAATATCCGTGCTGGAGGAAAACGACATCCGTGCTAGGTTAATCTGCTCTTCATCAGCTCAGCCTGAGAGGGTGCTCCTGAAAAGTGCTTGGGGAGATTCACCATAAGCATTCCTGAGGCTGTCAAAAGCTCAGCTTAAGCTTCCACTGAAACAGACTGAAACTGATCGATGTCATAGCTGAGAAGTACTGGGGGATCAAGGAGGATGCCAAGTTTTCCAAGTCACTTAGGACTACTCTATCAATGAACCTGACTGCATAACTAAGTCTGCAAAGGTGCCCTCCAGAGAGAACAGGTTTTACAGGACCTCACTGGGAAAAGAGCTCCAAAAAAGGTACTTTGTATTTTTCTAAAATCTGTGTTTCCGGAGCTGAAAAATAGACAAAGGAATTTTTAAAATATTTTGGAAAAAACCCTGAACTAACTCAGTTTATTCCATGTATGTCCACAGTGGCACTGCAGGTTTAGCTGGAGTGTTTGGCACAGTAAAATTAGTATGGATGTTTGGGTTCTCAGAATTTAAGAATATGGAATCATAGAATCATTTAGGTTGGGAAAAAAAACCCTTAAGATCACTGGGTCCAATCGTGAAACATTAAATGTTCCTTGGGCTGCCCACAAAGAAATTACTGCCTTGGGTCTTGGCAGTGCCCTGCACTTCAGGCTGTTCAAAGTTGAGCCCAGCTCAGGAGTGATGTGACACCTCATCCTTAATCTAATCCCTTAATCTAACTCTATAAAGGCTTAATCTAGAACTGATACACAGAAAAAATTAACTGGGCCACTTGATAAATAACGCTAGAGCAAACAAACCATAAATTGAAATTACTTCCTTTGCACAAGTGCGTTCAAAAAGAGTTCCAGTCAGAGCTGTTGCCGAAAGCCCTCAGTGCAGAGGCTCTAGAAGTGCTGAATGTGGTTTATAGGGTCCCTTGGGTGTTGAGGTGACACCACCACAGCCCCCTGACAGTGAATTCCAGCAGTGTCAGTGCCACCTGGGCTGCTCCTCCCTGGCAGCAGAGCTGTGCTGGAGGCTGCAGGGACACCCGAGCATTCATTCCCTGTGCCACTCCCCCTTCAGGGATGCGACAGCCCAGCAGCAGGAATGGGAACTGCCAGGGGAGTGAGGCCTCTGCTCTGCTGGCTCAGAGCAACAGGCAGGGCCCCGTGGGAGCAGCAGGGGATTCTCTGGGAGAGGAGACAAATGGAAAACAGGGAAGGGCGTCTCCTGAGCAATTCCACAAAGTTTCACTTCAAAGGAGGGAGCTCAGTGAGGCCCAAGAGCCCCTGGGCCGTGCCCACTGCACACCAGGGGTGCAGTGGTGGCAGTGCAAGCCTCCCTGCCAACAACTGGGCAGCACTGAGAGTCCAAAGGGAATTCCTGTCCTTGTCCAGGTCAATTCCATTGGTTTGGATGGGGGAATGAATTCCTCCTCTGCGTCCTCTTCTGTGCAGTCTATCACAGTTACTCACAGTCTGTGTTTCGTGTTGCTGACAGAAGTGCCAAAAGCTAAAACCCTGAGGAACAGACCTTAGTCTGACTATATAAATAGCTTTAATTTTTTATGTTTTTTTTTTTTGTGGAGATCCCAATTGACTTTTGTGGAGCCTGACAAGCCTCTGACCTGGAGGCATGTCTCTTGAATGGAATGTGATAAGCTCATCCCAACCCTCCCCGGGAGAGATACCCCTCAGATGAGGCTGTTCTCCCTGGTCATAGCGAGTACCCAGTGCTCTGATACACCCATGTAGATTCTTTCTAACCCATTGGTTTGTCCCCTTTGGTAACACCCTTGCTTTCCCCCATAAATATCCCAGTTTCTGCCCAGTTCAGCAGGAGCTGTCATCCCTGGCCCCCTTCACAGGACACTGGGCAGTAAAAGCTACCCTGTGGAATCACTACACAACTCTCCTGTCTCTCTGAGTCAGCCTGGGATCACCTTGCAAGGCAGAGCTGAAATCACTGCTAAGAGCTGAATCACTTGCAGCCACCAGCAGCTGGAGGAGTGCCTGAGACCCCTGGAAGGTGAGAGACCTCTGTCTCTGTGACGATTGCGGCATTCCAGGTCAGACCACGGACCCCCCGCAGCCATTCTGACTTTGGTTTTATACAGCCAGAGTTAATCCAAAATATCTCTTCAGGCCACTCTGGCCTTGCATAGATCATAATACAGTTTTTCCCCCCTTTAATCTTTCTCCTTGCTGGTAAGGAAATGAAAGGAGTGAGAGATGATGTGAGGGGAGCTCAGTGAAGGGCATTTGCAGAATTCCTCGTTCTCACCTCTGAAATAAGGAGGGGAAGCATTGCCCAACAGGCAGAAGATGGAACTGGTGGAGATGCCCTGTGGGGAAGGAATAAGGGGCAATATCTGTGGAAGCCAAGTGAGTGCTGAGGGTGTAACCTGGAGATGCACAATAGATGTTCTCCCAACACACAGGGAGAAGCAGTTTCTCATATTTCTTGGGAATATCAGTGTGGCTGTTACTGCTGCTGCCATTTTAACTCTCACCCCAGGTCTCAGGCCATCACCAACAACAATTTCTGCCAGGTTATGGGGATTGCTGAATGTCTCCTTTGCTGCTCAGTGATGCTCACCAGTCTTAGTTCTGGTCAAAATAATTTTAGTGGGAACTATGAGGCATAATGAGGCCGATTTTCACAAAGCCATCTCTCCCTCGTGAGTGCAGGATGCAATCCCAGCAGAGGCAGCTTTCTCTCAGGACCTGAATGAGCCTCAGTGTTGGGCAGGAAAGGGGCTCCAGTAAACTGGCTCCTTTCTCCTCTTACTGGAGTCCCAGCTGTGGAAAGAATTAAGCAATGAGGTGAAATAATTGTTTAAAATCTCTGAAAATGAATCTTGATCACAGCCTCAAACCCGAGAGCCACGATCACTGCATTTGCATTCTCACAAATGCACGTGGAATTACTGCTGTGCTCCAGAGCAGGTGTTTGTCTGTTTGTGTGTTTGTGTATTTGTGTGTTTGTGTATTTGTGTGTTTGTGTATTTATGTATCAGCTTTACCAGGCTGGAGGGTTGGTGATGCCTCAGTGAGGAGGAAATCGGGTGCCTTGGCCGCACCTGCTCCCAACAACCATCCAGGATTCATGGATGATTTTCCAGTCACCTTGTGCATCAGTCCCCATCCTTAGGACAGGCTTGCAGCTCCCCAGCTGCTGCACTGGGAGGGATCCCTGGGACACCCAGGGCCTGCAGGGCCCAGCTGACCCTTGGGAGTGTGTGCAGGGCTGAAAGTTTCCCTGGGCCAGGGTAAGGAATCCCTGCTTGTTCCCAGGAATTCCCCGGGCTGGAGCAGTGAGGAGCCACGGCCGATGCCAAGGGCCTGGAGCTGCCAAGGGAGCTGAACCAGAGGCAGCCTGGGCAGGGCAGAGGGTGGGAATACTAAAAGGTCAATGTGCCAGGACTTGCAAAGGGCAGAAGGCAACATAAGCCATGAAGATAAAAAGACTTTAATTTGCCTTTCAGTAATGAAATACTTTGCCTTCCAAGAGGCTCGGGTCAGGCACTCAGCTGCTTTTTGTTATGGATGGAGGGAAGTGCTCAGGCCTGGGAGTACCTCCCGGTGCTGCTGGATAATCAGAACCTGGCACAGCTGAGCCACAGCCAGGCTCAAGCCCAGCATCCAGGCTCTGATCCCACGGCTTTCACTGCAGTGGAAGTCAGGGGATGGTTCCGTGCAACGGGAGCACAGCTTCCTGGGAGTGCTGTGCCTGCTGCCAGGGATTCCAGCAGCTCCATGGCTGCAGGCTTGGCTCATCCCTGCCTGGAAATCAGGGTGGGAACGAGCCTTTTCCTCCTCTCCTTCCACCTCTGCTCAGCTCAGCATTTTTCTAAGCAAATCTTGCAGTTCTTACCTTGCACACAGCCTGAAGCATTGTCTGGATTGTTCCACCAGCCCTTAGCTATCCTCTGAGTCCCATCTGACCTCCTGGGAGATGGGACCAGGAATGGGCAATTCCCAGGGAGGAGCAGACTTGGAAAGGTCATACAAACAGGTGGGGTTTGGCTCACCTCTGTTCTACCTCACTTGGCTTTGATTCCACTACAAAAGGACCAAGACTCATCAGAAAGAACTAAATCAATGGATAGGTTGATCCAAGAGCAGTGAAAAGTGGGAAAAAAGCACTTTAACCCCCACAAATAGCTTTTGCCTTGTGTGCTAAGGAAGGGCAAAGAGAGCTTCAGCAGGAACCTCTGCTTTGGTGACATTTTACGTCTCCTTTCAGTGGGGTAAGACTTGAAAAAAAGCAGCTCCATGTTTAGATCATGTTGAGAGCTACCCGTGCATTCTATCACCCCTGTCACAGCTCCAGCTCCCCAAACTGTGCTGTTTGTTGCAGAAAGAACAAGGTGAAATGTGTTTTGCCATTACCTGAGTGATCACAACGTGTGCCATGCAAATGTCACCAGCAGAGATGACAGCAGGCTTTGGTGTGAGGAGCAGAACAGGTTGGATTTCGGGTCTCCTCATGAGATTAGAGTGAGACAAAACATGAGCAGAGGAGCACCTGGATCCATCCAGAGATTTCTGTAATGGAAAGCTAAATATGCAAAGATCGGGCATCGGGTTTAATTTATCACTTTCGTCTTTCTGCTTCTGAAATCTAGTCAGTAGCATGGCATTGGCCAGAGCTTTAAGAAGAAAATGTTATCAGGTTATTAGTAATCTCACCTACATATAATTGCATAAAGGAAGGAGAGGACCCGGCGCTGTTGCCGGGCCGGGCGGGTCCTCACCGTCCTCGGGCACCCCGGGTCCGGGCACCCGGTTCGAGGGCGGCCCTGGCCGGGGCTTTCCAGCCCTTCCTCGG
>WEIU01000641.1:632492-645994 GCA_013389925.1 Aegithalos caudatus | reverse complement strand
GGAGCGGTCCGGGGCGCTGCGGCCTGGCCGGGACCCGGAGATTCGTGCCCGGATCCTGCCGGTGTCGACTGGGATGCGGGTGCGGGTCCGGGACTGGAGGACCGAGACGAGATTGGGTTTGGGATCGGCATCGGGACCGCCACGTCTGGGAGGAGCTGCTCCAGGGCGGGCGCCGGAGCTGAGTCCGCCGCTGCCGGTTCTGTCCCGCCTAAGGCGGCCTTCGAGCCGAGCAGCTGCGACTGACGCTACAAACGAGCCCGCTCTGAACCAAAGCGCGGGATCTGGGCTTTACTTCCAGCCCCCCAAACACATCGCTCCCTGAAGCCCAAACCCCAGGACACGGGACTCGGTCTCTCCCTCAAGGCCCTAAAATGCAGAATTTAACTCTTTGTGAGCCCAAATGCCGTCGGAGTGACCCTGGTTTCAAGTCCCTAAATCAGGATTCAGTCCATCTGTGTCTGCACTAGGCAAAAGTAGCCTGGTTTTGAGCAGTCCAACTGCTGCACTTGCTCTCCATTTCAAAGCCCAAACACAGAGACCATGGTATCTTTTTAGGCCCCCAAAACACAGAACTTGCTCCGTTTTTTGGCCCTAAATGGGACCTCATAAGGCCAACACGACTTCCTCTCCATTTCTTTGTTTTAGCACTGGCTACATAAGCCTGCTTCAAAGGCTCAAATGCTGTACAGGACTCAGACTCTGCCCTATGCTCCCAAAATGCAGGACTTGGTCTCTCTGTGAGCCGAAACCTGGCTGAGTAACCCTAAGTTGAGAGGTCCCAAAACAGAGGACTTGGTCTCTGGTTTTGAGGCTCTAAAATACATCACTTGGTCAATGATTTAAGGCCTAAAAAAGCACAGGACTTAGCCACTCTTCCTGAGCCCCAAATCCAGCCATTTGACCCTGGTTTCAGAGTTGAAAATGAAGGATTTAATCTC
This sequence comes from Aegithalos caudatus, assembly GCA_013389925.1. Taxonomy (NCBI): domain Eukaryota; kingdom Metazoa; phylum Chordata; class Aves; order Passeriformes; family Aegithalidae; genus Aegithalos; species Aegithalos caudatus. The sequence goes on along the minus strand of WEIU01000641.1, from coordinate 645,056 downwards.
TGGTTTTAAGCTCTGAACCTGAATTTTGAGCCCCCCCAACACAGCCCTTGGTCTCTGTGAGCCCAAAAATTGATCAAGTCAGTCTGGTTCTGAGCCCCTGAAACAGAACAGTGATTTGGGTCTCTGAAAGCCCAAAACTGCCTGACTCCTTCTCAGTTCTGAGCCCCAAACCCAGCACTGAGTCCTGTTCTGAGCTCCTCAAACCTAGTGCCTGTGATTATTGAAATTCATTATTTCTATATAAATACTCCTCTATTTGCTAAAGCAGGAGGGAAGGTCTAACAGGTTTTCCTGAATTTGCAGCTTACATGTCTTTGTCTTCTGACATGTTTAATAATTCTTCTATTTCTTTTTTCTCGTGACTCATTTGAACAGAGCAAACTCAGTATTTTCCATTTGACCTCAAGAAATACTAAAATATGCTTCAATGTAGAAATGTTTTCTGAGTAATTTTAAGAAGTGAAACACAGACAGAATAGTGCTTGCCCATCTCCTCCTGCCATTCCCTCACGGGGAGCAGTGGCTGGCGCTGCTGGATCTTTCTTCCCGGGGGGGTGCCAAAAGGGAGCTGTGTCCAGAGTCTGGAGTGGGGCGGGGCTGATGATTAAACAGAGAATCAACACCAGTGCTGCTCCCCAGGAATTCGGTGCTGCATGGTTTGGGCAAGACAAATTCCAGGAGTGTGGAAACCAGGTTCCTAAGAATACTTTGGCAAGAAGAGAGGCCAGTACATCCACCTGTTACAAAAGGTGGCTGTGAGGAATTTGCCCGTGCCCTCCCACTGGTGAGACATTTCTTGGGCACGACACATTTCTTGTGTTACAGTACATCCCTGGAAGCAAAACTGCTGGCACAGCTTGTACTTCCTAAGACTGAACTACCATTAATACGGTAAATACAACTGAGGGTAGTGGCCAAAATCCCTGACAGCCTCAGGTGTGGCAGCAGTGGATTTCCATGTGCCTCCAGCCGGGAATTGGGAACCTTGGCTGAGCACAGAGCGCTGAAGGTGCCACAGTTGGTGCCTCGAGACTTCTGTGCACACGTGAGCAACGAGCAACGCTTGGGAAAAACTTGAGGTTTGGACCTTTCCCAAAGCCCTGGCAGGAGAGGGATTGAGCTTGGCACTTTGCAGAGGTCCCATGAAGGCACCTCATCACCTCCCCCCTAACCCTTCACAGCCCCTTGTTAACTCCTCTCTTTTTCTGGCCCTGTAGGTAAGGGAATTCATCCCTGAGGCTGCTAGAGAGGAGCTGCAGACGTGCTTGAACACAAATCCAGATGCACACGTTCTCCATGAGGATCAGAGTGTGCTGACAGGGGGGAAGCTGCTCCAGCTGCACGGGACAGTGACACAGAGCAGCCCCAGCACAGCTAGAAGGCTCTGAACTGAGGCCAGGCTGATGGGGAGCAGTGTTTGTCCCAGGATTGGCATCAGGCCCCTCACAGTCACATTTACACTCATTCTGCATGGATGGGGACTGGATGGCAATCCCCTGAATTCCAGTTTGGAAGGAAGAGTTTTGTGTCTGACCTATTCTCAGTGCTGTGGGTCTGCCTGCCCTGCTGACATTCCTTTGATCCATCCCATTCCCTTCCATTTCAGTCACAGATGAGGAAAGCTAAAGTAGCAACAACTGCTTTTCTTTCTGTTATGCTTTTGTCGTAGTGTTAGCATTATCAAGCTGCATTTAGTTTCTGCTTCCATAAAACCAACTTGGCAAGTTTGGGTGACTGGTAAGGAATGAACTTTTCTCACCCACATCTGCTCCAATATGATTTTTTTAAATCCCTTTGGACTGAACAAATGCAGAAGGTATTACTGACAATTTTCATCTGAGATAATAAATCTTAGTAAGGCTTTTCATACATATGTACTCACAAAGTCAAGAATTTTATCTGAACATAATCTAAATGCTCAGAAAATTTCCAGAGGCCTCACAAATATGAAAATACTTTTCTTAAAGTCACAGGAGGATTAAAAGTGAGAGACAAAAAGACATNAAGGATGATTCATGCAAAAAAGAGGGAAAAAAAAAAAAAAAAAAAAAAAAAGACGAAGAAAAAGCACCAAGTTATTTCAGTGTAAGCACTGTAAATAACTGGCATCTGTCCTGAAGTCTTGTAAAAGAAATTTTAGCTCTCTGCAATTAAGTCCTATGGGTTACAGTATCCTGCAGGATTAGATATCTCTGGGGAATGTTGCCAACACCTTTGGTGTAGCAATGCCATGCTGCCCCCTCAAAGAACAAAGGAAAGCTCCTAGGAAATAATTAAAGAACATTTTGGGCAGCTTGGGATGCAAATACATTTTGGGATGCAAATACAGACTTTCCAGGTTATGCAGAAATAAGATGGAAACCCACAGAACATCACCAAAATTGACTAAAGGTGACTGACTGATGTTTGTCCAAATGGGCCTGAAAGGAAGAGAAAAGGCTGGGAAAGAGAGAGGACAGGAAGGTTTCTGAGCAGCTGTGGTTCCTGAAAAACTCTCCTCTCTGTCCTAATTTTTTATTTTTATAGTCTGATGATGGAGAAAAAAATAACCAATTTTTTCATTAATCCCGAATCCTTCTCCTTTATCTGGAAAACTGACACCAACTATGACTTTACCTTCATACTTTACTTATTCAGAATCCTGTTAGAGAATAGTCCTTGCATATTCAAATCTGTTATTTTCACTGGTTCTGTGCCTATATTCTGTGTCAAGCAAAGCTTTTATGATACTTTTGATGGTGTTACAAATAGCACGGTTTCTTCATTATGTTGGCCATACTTGGTTAGCTCAGTACTTCTAATTCTACTTCATCTCTCGCTACTTTTTGATTAAAGAAGAAATTTTACTGAAAAGAGTAACAAGGAAAATCAGGTATTTTAAAATTGATCACTTAATTGCTGATGTCTACCTAACGAAGCTGTCTTTGGGTGGTTTTGGCAACGTGGTAAATTTAGGAGGTATCTGGTTTTAAATGGGGCATTTGTGGATTAACAAAAACAGTCAAATCAAGACTTGAAAAATTAGGACACAAACTACAGGGAGGAGCCGAGTCATGAAGCCTCTTCCTGATACAGCCATAATTCACTAAGAATGTTTGAACATTTTTCCACAACTGCAAGACTTTGGACAGAAGGAATGGGGAAGGAAATGCATTTTACCTTTTAGCCCATACATGGTGGTCTCCTCCTATTCAAAGATGCAAGCCTGAGAAATTAAGAGGTGTGCAGCACATACAGTCCAAGGTGCACAAAGAGGCATTTAAATCACTTTTATCACTTTTTGCATATACTGATGTCTGAAACAGTATTGTTTAATGACACAGGATTTTTTCTAAGGTACCTGAGTCCCTCATTACTGCTGAAGCCATTTGAAGGGATTATTCCATTTTTACATAATTTCTGCAGCACAGTGAGGAAATCCCACAATTTCTGCAATGAGCATTCTTGCCATTGCTTTTGGTTTTGAGATACAGTGAGTTTCCTGGACCATTGTGAGAGAAAATCATGTGCTGAAGGTGTAAGCCAGCAATGAATCAGTAAATAGCTGCTCCTCAGAAGATCAGCTCATTAAGAAGCAGACATCTGAATGAAATAAGGTTCCTGGGGAGTCTGTGGCACCACACATGCCAAAAAGAGAGGCATGAAACCTCATTATGTGCCTTGACCAAGCAAAAGGAATTTCTACCTAGGCAGGATCTGTGGTTAATATTCTGCTCTTGTGCTTTGCCCACTGCAGCCCTGGCATGCTTTTATTTATGGTGTGGTTCTTGTTCAGCACATTTCCACGTGAGCATCTGTGAGTGCCTCTGTCACCCCGGGCACAGAACAGAGCCCAGCTGAAATGCCAGAGGCTGCAGCTTGCTTTGTGATATGAAGAAAACCAAAAACAAACCAAACCAAAAGCACATTTCTTTTTCTACAACAAAAGCCTCAACAAGAGCTTCCTTATTCAAGAGAATGGTGTGGTATGGATAAATAATAGCTGGTCAAAAGACTCCAAGATTGCTTTTAATTAGCTTTTCTGTACTGTTAATATTGTTAGTCATAAATAGCTAAATGACAAATTATTTGTGTAACTTAGCAATACCCAGTGTTATAAATGAAACCAGGAATTTATTTATAATTTGCAAAAAAGTCGAATTTTGGAACAGCCACAAACAAAGTCAGCACCGACCCCAGGCTCAATGCTGACTTTGATTCTGGCTGTTCCAAAATTCGATTTTTTTGCAAATTATCAATAAATTCCTTACTGATAAAATTTGGCTGATTTCATTTATAACAGCTCCCTTGGCCAATTTCTTGAAAAAGAGAAGCAAGGTTTGTTGAGACATATGGCAAGCAATGTTTTCTACAAAACAGCAAACACAGGATGCATTTTCAAAGCACACTCTCACCATGGGCAGTTGCACCAGTGTTTGAACAGGAAATTCAACTACCATGAACTGAAAGGAAAGAGGGGAAGGCAGGAGAGGGGATGAAAGATCACAAATTCAAATTGCCATTTCCCAAGCAATTTTTTGTTTGGAAATTTGTGAAATGTGACAAATAAAGAAGTGATTGAGAATGCCCACTGCACTGAGATCTGTCTCTGCCAACATGTGCCTAAGTAAGAGCCAGCGCTGGAATTAACTCCAGTTAAATTAGCCACCTTGCCAGCAGGAGTGAAGAATGAAGGCATAGATTGAATTGCTATAAATCTGCCAGGATTTGGGGTTGTTTTTTTTTCTTACATTGTGGCTTCATTATCTAATCACCCTGTCTACATGTCTACTATATGCAAAAAAAAATGTGCAGCACAAAAATGCAAAAAGTCACTATATATTGCTTTACGTTGTGTTTAGCAGACATTATCCCACAAGTGAACAATTTCAAGTAACAATAGTTTTCTCTTGACCAGGTTTGCTGCCACAGTGATGTCATTTATCCTGGTGTCACACAAGCAGCCTTGTGCAGGGAAACCCACTGGGGACAGCACAGTGATAAGTGTGCCATTTGTTTGTATTTTTCTATTTCATATTTGAAAAAGTCAAACCCAAACAAAACTGCCAAGATATGGTATTCCTTGAGAGAAAGAGCATGGTTTATGTGTCTCAGCTTTGTCAAAAAACTCTGGAAACCAATGCTTCAGTTTGTGAATAAAGATGTAGACACAAACACCCTCAAGCAGGGTGAAGACCACCCTTGGGCAGAAATGTTTTGGAGCTGCAGTGGTGAAAGGATGGGGATGTGCTTTGTTTTGCAGGAAATTTGGGCGTGTATAACAGGCCTGTCTAAACAGAATTGGCGTGCCTGATGGCTGATCCAATGTTTTAAGGAGGTCCTCTGTTCAGAACTTGTTTTCCTTCCCACTTACCCCACTATGTGTATTGTGCTGGATTATACTGATTTCGTAAGTGGAAGTCACAGTTATTGTCCATCTGGATATGTTTTGAGGCTCTATAAAGTTTTTACAACTGTGAAGGGGAAAAATACTGAAGTAAGCAGCAAGGCACAAAACACCCTTTACAGGCCCTGTAAAACTTATTTCATTTGTTCCTCAATAACACAGCAAAAAGCATTCTCTTATAAGACAAGAGATTATCTATTTGTATCTGTAATGGCTTCATGAATGAAAACTGTTATATATTAAAATCATACTGACATGTCTCAACCCATTCAATCTTGATTCAGGACACGTATAACTGAATAAGATACTTTGTTAACTCTTGCACTTGTCTTATTGCTTGCTACTAAACAGGGAGATTTTATACTTTTCAATATTTTTTTAGTAAGAAAATTTATCCTCGTGCTATTCATTATGGAATGCCAATCAGTTTTCAAAACACTTGTGCATGCTTGTCATGTTTTTTTCCATGTCTAAAAAGCCTTATTTTCCATTTTCTTTATCTGCAATAATTTTTTATGAGGGTTTGGATGAAATAGAGGCCTGGACTAACCACCAGGTTAGTGATTTGGAAAGCTCCACAGCACAGTTACTGGCAAATCCTTCCTTTATCCATCCCAACAGGTTCTGCCATACAATTTATTTTTCTAATGCAGTAATATAAACCACTGTCGGGTCATCAGCATTCCCACAGGTTTCCAAATTATTTTTGTGTCTGCCAAAGGTTCCCACTGGACCTCTAGGCCTGTAGGATGCTATATAAGCTCCTCTGATGGAGCATGTAGAGCTCCAACATTCCTGCTCAGACAAAGAGGTATAAGGAACGAGGGGGTCCCAAGATTTACAGCTTAAGGAGCATATTAAAGACCATCTCTAGTGATAAAATGTCTTAAAACATGAAAACAAAGCAAAGCAGTATTTCTTAAAACAAAAGATATGAGGATCCCAAGTAAAGACACTGGAACCTATGCCATACTCCTGTGGCCATGCTCCAGCTGCAAATAGCTCAAGCGCAACATGTGCTACCCATGCATCCCCCTGTGCATTGTTGTTCAGCTTTCCCTTCTTCTTTTCCTAAACTGTGGTGGAGCAGGTCCAAAAGATGTTTAAAAATGAACGAGAACTCAGTTCATTGATTATTTTGTGAGAATGTTATCTCTCTCTGGGAGCTGAAGTTATGCCTTCACCAGCCAATACCATGACAGAAGTCCTGGCACTAAGAGGTGGAGTCTCAGATCCCAGGGATGCCACTGCCATCCCAAAGCGATGCCGCAGTGCTCTTGGGCCACCCCGCTTTGCTGGATTTCAGGAGATCCAAGCTCCAGCCGTGATGAGGGACTTGAAGCACACCAGGCCCTTTTCAGATCATCTCAAGGACTTCTGAGAGTGGGAGGAAACTGAATGACAGCTAATGGATGGAGGAGGGCCTGACCTGAGGATAAGGGGAAGAGGTGCAATAATCCCCATCCTGTACTTGGTGCTGTGCAGCAGCTTCCCTGATGTGCTTGGTCACCAAGTGAACCACTCTGAGAAAACCTCACAGATTTTCTGCCCACACCACTTAGACCAAAGCTTGGGGTTCTGTTAAACACCTGAATCCTCCCCTAAAACCCTTCCTTTTCATTAATTAATGACTACTTTCCTCAGTACTACACTGGTAAACTGGCCATATTTCTGTGCACTGTCCTTTCTTTGGTGCTCTGATCTGTTGCCTCCAAAAGCAATTCCATTTTCTAGATCTAAAACATTTTTTAGTTAAATTACAGGCTTTATTCTTTGAAAATCAAAAAAGTTAATGCATGAGTTCACTTTGTTGGGCTTTGTTGTGAGGGAAGGAATGGTCTGGCTGCAGAGTTTTGTTGTTTTTTTTTTTTCAGAGATCATTGGATGGGCATATCAGTCAGATTTTTGCTTTTCCTTCTTTGAAGGAAAGATAAAACTAGCTAATGAGTTGCAGAGTTTCTCTAGGCAATGGCCTCTTTATGCTTGTTGTTAAAACCAGCACAGGCAATATTATCCACAAACCTTATTAAGGAAAACTGGTTTAATGTCCTTTTGTCAGAGACATTACACATATCTTTCCAGTGGAAGAGAAACAGCTGACCTGAATTTGGAATGTCTCTAAAATAAGAATGAGACTATCAGAGTCTTTTCTCAAGAGAACCTATGAGGATTTATTCCCTGATTTGTTCCCAATATATAATGTCCCAAAGGAACCCAGCCATACCATTGATCTGGAGAAGCTCTGGAACTTACAAGACTTAACACTGATACACCAATGGTATTTTAGTGTGGAGAGAAGAAATAATCATCTGATTTAGAATAAACCAAATAGTGAACAGCAGTAGGAAAGTTTATCATGATGAAGACAAGAAGAGAAGAAAAACTCTACTCAGCAGTTCAGGATTGTGTACAGAGTTCTAAACATTAATGAAAGTAGATGCATTGAAATACAGTGTGTCACCTGAATATTCCACCTGAAATTGAAAAATACCAGGCTATGAGCTGATAACAGGATCAGTTGAAAGAAACACTGGGGTAGGTGACCAATTCTTGTTATGCAGAAAAGGAAGGACTTGCATCTGAGCTCTGGAAAGCAGAGGGAACTGAGCAGTAGGCTGTGCAGTCAAGTAGATGGCCAAGAAAAATGGAAAAGAACCAAAAAAACCAGAAAGGATAAAAAGAATCTTTCTAAGAAGGTTACTCATCTCCTAGTGAGGATGGAAAGGTTACCAAGGAATGGTTTTGGAAAGAGTGGTAGCAGAAATCAAAAGGTCTGGTGTATTTGAAACAAAGGTACACTGATATTCTACTCTGGCTTGGCTGTGAATTGTACAGATAAGAAACACACAATCAGAAGTTTCTGAGAGATTTACAAAGTAGCTCTCTGTTTAAAGTGTTCACATGAGTGAAGGAAAGGCAGAGGGGATTCAGAAGTGGATGCAAATTGTTTATACCATTAGCATTAAAGACAGTATGCTTTTGTTTTGATGGCATTCAGAAAAGACATCTGATTAACCTGTCATCTCCACCAGCTGTTCCAGCAAACTTCTCTTTCCTAAGGAAGCTGTGTGTCTCTGAAGCAACTGCTGAGTTACAATGCCACAAGTAACATGGAATTGCTGTCTCTTGTTCTCTGGCACTGTCAGCATGTTCACTTAATTTAGATTGCAGTTGACATGGCCTGTGCTTACAGCTCTAGGAATCCTCTGGCTGTCCCTCTGAATTGGCCAAGGGATTCCCTGTATAAATACACTTACAGGATTTTGTGTCAGGGGATCTTCTAGTTCAGTCTCAAAAGGTCAGCATACATTCAGTTGGGTTGATTTCCCTGAACTGAGAAGCAATGCAACAGTGAAGAAAAATCCCACTTCTCCCAGCCCACAGGCTGGTTAGTATCTGAGGTGCTAATGCACAGTCATGAGGCTTCCAGACTGACACAGCAGCTTGGGAGGAGAGGAAGGATTTTGTGTCCCTGATGTGTCTGTTTTATGGCACCATCAGACCTAGCAGAGCACTCACGCCGAACCTGCTGCCAGTGTTTGTTCCCACAGGCACATCTAAGCACCTTGATTTTAAGTTCTAAAGCAACATATATCCCTAGCAGGGAAGAGAAAAAAAAAAACCAAATGTGAAAGAAACAAATTCAGAGTCTTAATAAAACATTCAGAAGTATAGCAGAAAGAATAATGAAACATTGGAAATGATTTATGGCTGTAATGGATCACTCTCTATGTCTTTACAGAAAGAAAATATCCAAATTACCTCAGCTTTCATAGTCATATTCCCAGTGACTGCAGATGAGGAACTTTTAAATGTATATTTAAGACTGGAAATGGTTATAAAAGATCAGAGGCTTTCAAAACTCACTGTGTACCAGGGCTAGTGAGTGCAATGCCAAGAAAAATATATGAAATCTGATCTGACAGTTTCATAATTTTCCTTTGTCTGAGGAGATCCACGTGCAATGAAAATGTACAGCAATGTGCCAGGACTAAAATAAAGAGTTAGTGGAAAAGACTCAGAAGTAAGGACCACTAGGCAGTTTCTCATTGGCAAAATATATATTAAAAAAAAGAAGAATTAACTACATTAAGAAATCCCAGGGAGCATGGTTTAGATTAAAGGACACTCTTTTCAACCAGGCCGCTGGAAGATTGATGTAGCACTGTTCATGCAGATGTTTGGAAAGTATTCCACAAACTCAGCTTTTGGAGAGGGCTTCTAAAGGCTGTTGCTCTTCCATTGCTCTGTGCCACCTCCAATTTATCTTTAGCCTAAAATAGAAAAAAAAAAAAAAATAGAAACAACAGCTTCTCATTAAATAGGAGGGGTCTTTTTAAAGAAACACAGTAAAACATACAATATTATAGTCCAAATCCCATAGATCCTGTATCTATAGTAGGCTGGCAGCTCTCCTTTTACCTATATACAATAAAAATGAATTAAAAGCAAATCTGTCAAAACTCAGCAGGCTTAGTGCAGTCTCTTGGTCCATACTGACTGCATGTGAGCAGTGCACAGAGCAATAAATTGCTATACTGAAATCTTGGGACTTCAGACCTGGTTGTGTGGTTTATCTTTAAAAGTCTGGTTCTGTATTATGCTCTGGCTATTGATTTTTAGCAGAGTGCACCTGGCAGCTGTTCTTCAGCCCTTCTCAGATATATTCTAAGTTGGACCATGTTTTCTTAAACACTAAGCACACAGAAAGGTTTCTTAAGTAAGATCTCAGGGGAGCTGGTGTTTGGACCAAATTCTGGGCCAATGCTCTGAATTTCTGTTGATTAGTTTTGCAACTTTTTGTTCAATTCTGACTTTCAATTGATGAGGAGCTTTGAGTGTTCATCAAGTCAAAGGGCAAGAGCTCCATCCTCTCTCAAACAAAAAGAGACCTGCTGAGTGGTGCCAGTTCAGCTCTGAAAATGACATTATGTTCTGTTCACTACATTTTCGTGCAGCAGACTAGAAATGCTCCACGTTGCTGTTTCCCTACCTGCTCCTGCATTTTTGTGTATCTTTTCTGGTCACCTCTCAAAGACTCTCTCACTGTCTGGAAAAGGTGTTTACCTCATGGCAATACTCAAGGGAACAGTTTCTCTTGTCCTTTCCACATTTCATTGTTGCAAGTGCAAGATGTGATGGGGGATGGCTCTTGTCTTAATGAGAGACTGTGAAGGTTCCATTGACTTCACCAGGGTCAAAACTTCACCCTCGGGACCTGTTGGAGAAATAGGAAGGAATTTCCATTTTAACAGAGAATTTGCAACCTTTAATTGTGTTGAAACCTCAAATATTTTCGACACAGGGCAAAGTTCATCTCTTATTTCAGGTGAATGTCATGGCTGAGCATCATCTGCTGCTGGAACATCTTTGGAAGTTTCTTAAAACTAAAACCAGGCATAAAAGATAAGCAGGGTGGGAAAGGGTTGCTTGCTATTAAACACCAACACAAACCAAGCTGGGCTTTTTGTCTGTGCCCTTCCCCTTTTTTGTTCACACACTCCTCTTCACCCTCCAGACAGCCTTAGAATGCTAATGTTTCTAATCACTTGGAGAATGAAAAATATTATAGAAATCAACTAAAATATTGTTTAGAACCTTGTTTAAAGAGACTGGATCTACACTATGAATAAAGTCCTGATCCTTCCCTTCTTAACATTCAAAAATGTTATTTCCCACACCCTATAAAACCTGTCACTTTCTAATTCAAAGCAAATACTTGAAACCATTTTCAAAAAAGGATGTTTATACAAACCAGCGTGTGGGATTTATGAAGAAATGGTTTTAAATAAAAGTCTGTTTGTCTCTTTTCACAGATATTTAGGATTTCTCTTCACATAGCAGCAGATGATATGGATGCCCAGAAACAATCAGTGCAATGATACTGTAATGGTAAAGATCTGATTGTGTTATTCTTTGTTAGGGTTTCCACCACTTTCTGAACTTTAAGATGTTCAGTTATTCTTTTTTTTCTCAAGGGTAAAATATGCGTGTAACCCTCAGCTAGCACTAAGAACAATGAGTAAACCCTCACACATCAAAGACGTGACTATGTGCTTTTTGTCTATCTTAATGGTTTCAGAGAAAATCTTAATAAATCAACATGAGATTTCTTTTTTTTTTCCTTTTTTTTTTCTCTTTTTCTCTTTCTTACATTTTGTTGTCTTGATTAGATAAAAAATAATAGGGGGCTGTCAATCTGTTTTCTTTTCAGGTCTTCTCTGTCTCTTTCTAAATTAGTTACAGCCTGCTTTTTGTAGCTTTATAGCCAGCCTGACCAAATGTAATTACCATGACTTGTGTGGCTTAAAGATAAATAGTTTTATTCAGCCTGCCTACTTTTGTGTAAGTTTTCCCTTTTGCACATCTTCTCTATATTTTGGCATTCAGAATTCCCGTCCTCTGTTCTTCAGTAGGTTAACACAAGGTTGGTTTATAGCATTGTCCTTACTTTGACAAAAAGGCCTTTGATGCCTTTAGTCCCTGCTTTGCTCTGAGTCTGGGGGCCTTTGTGGGGCATGAATGAACATTCACTGGGGCTCAGGAGCATGGGATAGAAAATACAGACCTGTGTCCATCACAAGGGAGAAATCCTCATGGCTTGCTCCCATACTGCTACCATCCAAGATCTTTTCTTATTTTAGGAAAATACTTCAGAAATCAAAGCTTGAGACTTCTCTACAGATGATGATAAAACTGAGACAAGTGTCTAGAAGATCTAGCCACAACTCTGTAGTAACATAACATTGTAGCATAAAATGCCTTCAAGATGTCTGAGAACACAAATGCTTTACACAGAGATGTCCCCAATGAACAGATCCCTGAGGTTCATGCCAAGATCACTGACAAATCCTTCTACCACCTTGTTGGCCACCTTTAAATACAGAAAGCAAGCAACCAGCTTAGAAACTCCAAAATCCCACTTAAAAGAAGGGATCATCATGTTCCTTCCTCTCTGTCAAAATGGGGGACGATTGACCGGAAAACCCTGAGTGATACTAAATAGTTTTTTAAAAGTTTGACTTAGGTTCTGTTACATTCCTGTAATCACTGCATTTTTTTAAAAATCTCATCTATAATACTGAGATGGATGCACAAAGACTACCTCCATATAAATATGTTGTGTTTTGCCTATGAAGACTAAATACATTTTGCAGTAGCTTAAAAATAATTCTTTT
>WEIU01000641.1:606478-631569 GCA_013389925.1 Aegithalos caudatus | reverse complement strand
TCCAAGACATCCAGTTGGAGACATCTGAGTGGTTCAACCAGGCTTTCCCATTGTCCTTTAAATATTTAATGACACTTACTTGGAACTTTTCCTTGCCTGAACTGGTGTGTAAGTCATAAATACAAACAGACCTAGTTTTTGATAACTGAGGCAGCTGCTATCCTTGCTTTTAGCCCTACCTGCTTCCTATGTGCTATTGCCTGGATGGAAGGAAAAGATGAGCCAAAAGAGACAGGGAAGCACTTCCTGAATGGCTCAGGCTCAGTTTTACTATGGTAACTTACACCCACAGTCTGATAATTAAAAAAAAAAAAAAAAATTAAAAACCTGAAAAAAAGANTAATAAAGAAGGCACCAGCAATGGATAAGAACAGCAGAAACAGACACATATAAAACAGGATAGGAAATTTTTTGTGGGACATGGAATCTGTGCTGAAGGACTCAAATGAAAGAACCTGGACTCCTTGAGAAGTTCTTCTGAAAAAAGCAGAATGATCCTGGCAACAGTGACTGTTCACTTCTGCTCTTCTTTCTAGGAAGATGTAAATCTGTTTCCTTTAGGTGTCCAGAGTATTTTGATTTTAAATGCTTCGCAAAAGGCTACCAGTATGAGAATACAACGGTCCTTGCCTTCATTTGGTGTCTATAGGTAGTCATGTTGCCTAAAAGTAATAAAAGAGCAACCACAGATGAATTTTAGAAAATATCATTCCTTATTTACATATTTATCTTTGTTTCATCCTGTACAAAATTATGTCATAATGAGATACGCCATGAGGAAATAAAAAGAGCACAGATCAATTCACTGGTCTGAATGTGGATCAAACACCAGCTGCACTTGGCAGAAGCACAGATTTGATCACTACTGCAGCCAGATTCCAGGAAACAAAGGACAGAATATGGCACAGATTCCACTGCTCTCACCATGCACAGAAAATAGCTGATATTTTGAGGTTCTGAGGTTACAACATGTGGCTCTTCTGAAGAGCAGGCTGCAACCTTGAGGGGCTTGTTTTGTTTTCCAGCTGAAATCTGACATGCATTACATGTGAACATTTGGAAGTCATATTCTTCATCATGCCTTACATGTAATTGCTTGAACTTTTACAGTGTGCAGTCATTAAACTCACTTCCACGATAATGGAGCACTTAAGAAACCCCTCACCCACATGTGACCCAATAAAGAGGAGTAAGTGCCAAACTCTGCAAGCACTTTGTCCTTTTCAAGAGATGCACAAGTGCCCTCTTTAAATCAGGGTGATGCTTGCATTGGACAGGAAGCAGACCACCCTGTCATCTACAGACCCATAAACACATACAAGGATAAATTATTTCTGGCACAGATTTACTTCACTCAAGATTCTCTGAGCAGCAGGATATGTAAAACAGTAGGCCCCAGCCAAGCAGGCTGTGGCAGATAAGAACCTTTCCTTAACTTTTGCTGTAGGGTTTCTATGTCTGTTCTTTCCATGATTTCATGGTCCCCTCTGACTTCACTGAAATCCAGAGGACAGAAGGATGGAAATGTGGGCCTTGTTTCTGTCTTATGGGAAGCAATGCTTTTGTAGTTCTATTCCTCAAAAAAACAACCTGTGAACAAGAAAATTGAGATTCTTTATTATCCATACAAGTGTAGCCTTTTCAAAGTATTACAGGGGATTCAACCATTAATATCTAAAAGCAGCAAGACTCAAGTATGCTGCTTTGGAAATCTGCCTTGCTATGGTTGTGCAGAAAAAGTTCATATAAAAATAGCCAAGAAAAGTTTAGAAAATCTCCCCCATCATTAATATCTTGTGCTGCTTTTTCTATCTGTGCATTAGTACCTTCTCAAAGCTAAGAAAAGTAAAATTATTCTAAGCCAACATCTCCAGTGTGCATGGAGATCTGTGGGGAGTTGTTGAGATGGCAATGTTTTAGTTTGTGTTCCAGCTAGAGGAACTTGTAAAAATTTTAACTGGTACTTGCATTATTCCAGTACATCAGCAAAAGCAATCTCTCACGCTTCTCTCAGTAATAATTTCACAATATGAACCTCAATTTTGATTTACACCCCTAAGAAATTCCCATGGGGTTTTCCCTTCAATCTTGTGGCTCTGCATTAAAAGAAAAGGCTAAAAAGGTTCCATTCTACTGATGAGAGTGGAATATTCTGAGTAGCAGATGGAACAGCTCCTGAAACAACCTGGTCCGTGGTAAAGGCAGCAATTCAACAAAGGTTATAGAAAATATTAGAACAAATGTTATAGGAAGCAAGAACCACTTTCTCATATACTTCTACCTTAAATTAAAAATTTAAAGGCCTGGGAGTGGGGAAAAAATAAAAATTTACAGTTCTTTTAAGTATAGTGTAGAGATCATTTTTGAGGCCTTACAGGAGGGATTTTTTTCTTCTTCTTGTTAACTTGATTTATTTTTATGCATCCTCAGAAGCTGCAATCAAACTTCACAAAAAAAATTACTTCCAACAAAAGAGCTTCATATTTCTGGATAGAAAACAAGAAAAACTCAGATCCAAATTCCTCCTTTACTTCCGTGACCTAGGGCAACTACTGCTGCCTTTTCAAGTCTGCAGCGTGCTTCTCCTGTCCCTGGTGATTGTTAATAATACAGGTTAGGGAAAGTGGTGATAAAGATCAATTCCCAACCCAGAAAAGAAACATTAACTGCTTCTTTCATGTCTTCCATAGTGAGTGAGCAGCTACAGTTTCAAATGATCACCAGATGTTTACTACTCCTGGTGCTCAAAAGCAGTGTAGGTTTTCTCCAGAGCCATGTTGGGTATTTCTGGTTATCCTGCAGACTTCAGCCCCTTGTCCTCAGAAGAAAATGCAAAGGTCAAATAGAAAGATTGTGTAGTGTAGAAATCCCCAAGGAAAAATAAACCAAGGATGGTCTCTTACTATTGGCCAGCTTAAGCTGTGCCTCTGCACACTAATGCAAGGAATTCCTACAGAGATTGGTATGGGAACACTACAAGCTTGTCATTAATTACAGAAAGATTTCATTATTCCAGTAAAAGTGAAATGGCTAAGATCTCTCACAAAAACTATGCTGTTTTCTTGCTTCTTTACAGCAGTGTTTTCCTATTTCTTCTCACTCAGAGCTTGGACACAGGATAGTCCACCCACATTTGTAAACATGATAGATAACAGAAAAATGAAAAAAAAAATCCTCCTTAGATAGTACAGGATTAAGAATAAGAAGAAAAATTTCCATTCTACTTCTCTTTCCTCTGCACTTTGTCCTAATGAATCCCCAATGATGTGAAGATTTACCTTCACTAAAGCTTAGTCCCACTGGAAACAATGAATAGTGATAAAACCAGGCACTTTCCAAGAGCTTTAAACAGATTTTTATCTGAAGAGCCCAACAATTTTGTCATTTTTATAACCAGGTTAATAAAGACAGAAGAACGTGCCATCCATAACATTAGAGTACCTCACCTTCTTGCTCTGCCCCATTCCTTTCTCCTCTCATCTTCTGAGGAATGTTGGCCTAAAGATTTAGTGCTGCATGAACAGCAGAGATGGAGATGAGGTACTCCAAACCATGGTAGGACTCAAACCCAACTTCTTACAGCTCCTACAGTGTGTATAACTTAGAGAATGTAATGAGAAACAAAAGGCTCTGATCCTCATTTCAGGACAATTATTCTGACTAAGCACTTAGGTAACTGAGCTGGGCTCCTCTTTTTAATGAATGAGAAGATGCCAATATGACCTAACTGGATCAGCCCACATGGAAATTAAACATTTACATGTATTCTTACAGTTCTTTCATGACAAATAGGCAGGACTCAATTTGACTTCTCTGCTCACATGCAATGGTCAGAATTAACCAGGTTGTTCAGTCTCTGCAGAATCAGAATCAAAATACTGTCTGAAAGGGATTCTGAACAGAGGATGGAATTATTTGACCCTATTTCCTTTCCTGATAACTGAGAAGGTAGTAGGATGGATGGCCTTGTGCACAAAAACGTGTTCCCACGGGGAAGAGCAACTTCTGAGTAAGATCATGTTAACACAGCACAGTTCTCCCAGTCAGTGCCCTGGCTCAACATGAAGCTACTCTGTATTCTGCTGCAGAAATATTAAACATCTATTTCTGAACAGAACAGCACCTAGTTCATGTGTGAAACATTTTCATCTGCTAGCATATAAATAGCTGATGAGTGTGAATAGTCTGTTAATCCTTGGGTACTATTTGCCATAGATTTGTTCAAATTAAACTGAAAATTCACTTATTCAATAACTCCTGACTACATACAATCTTACTTTTATCAAAGTCAAGTTACTGATCTATTTCACCCAGCTTATCAAAAACAGGTGGAGAGGCTCTGAAATGCAAACACCATAGCCAGAGGTCTTCCAGTGTAAAGAGGCCAATCTTCCTCCTGGGAAAGGTGGAAAAGACAATAAAGTGCATCATTGAATCTCTATTTACCCAGGGAAAGGCACATGTATAAGTCTTAGGAAGTAAATACAAATTGGAATCTCTCTTCCATAGCCCTGAAATGTGAAAGCCCTGAAATATGCTGACAATTTGGTATTATGCTTTGCTGAGAGAAAATGGTAGAACAGCTCAAAAGCAACTTAATAATTTCCACACTGTTTCTCCCACTTGCAATTCATTTTATTTCAAGTTTTTTCCCCATTCCCAAGACTTCCACCTTCTTGTTTTAACACTTTAAGAAATCTTTAATTTACAGATTTCCCTTTCTTTCCCCCTTTTTTTGCAATCCAGCAATTGGTTCCCTCCCATTTCACCTTGGGGGAAGTCAATTTTCACAACTGGCAAAATGGTTATAGAGGAGAAATATGAAAACACATGGAAAAAATATAATATAATAATAATACATATAATACATATAATAATACATATAATAATTTTTAAGTAATTTTTTTAACTTAGCATTGCAGAACTATCTTCATCTGAAAATCAATTTCTTTCACAGGGATCCTGCTTCTGAGAGAAATCCTATTGTTAATTAATAAAACTTTGCTCCAAAATACCAATCAAATATAATTAAACATGGCACCACTTGGTTACTTGCAACATCAAGTATTTCCCAAGTCCTCCTGGGGTAACTTATCTTAAAAACAAGGACTTCAGAATTTACAGATCTCTTGTGTAGCCACCCCGTGAGGACATCCAGGGAAGCACAACAGAAACAAGCTTCCAGCTGCACACCTCTCTAGAATTACCTGGCCAGTAAAAGCCAAAGGCAGGAATGCACAGTCCCTTTTTGCCATGACAACATTACACATTGTGGTTCTTTGTAGGGATTAATATAGTAAGTCTTCCTTCACTCTTCAAAAGTAGATAAAAGCACACCTTAACTGGTCATGACAAGAATAAGACTTAACTGCATGCACAGACTTAAAAGGGGATTTATAGACTTCCCAGAAAAGGACCAGTTGCCAAAAAAGCATCCTTCTGTTTACCCATCACCAGGAAAGGTGGTTACAACTCTAAGACATCAAACTGTGAAGGTCTGTGAGGCTTTTTCAATATTCTTTCATGTCCAAGATTATTCACGTATAATTTTTAGGTGTTATTTCTGTATAGATTAGCTTGTGTTTTCCATCTGGATTCTCAATGAGAGAGCACCAGCAGCATGACTTCAACCTTTTTTTTTTTCCTTCCTTTTAAAATGTTTTATTACTTAGCACAGATACTAAGATAGGAAATAACAGCAAGCTTATTGGGCTTGAAGACAATCCCTAGTGGTGCACACTCTAGCTGGTGTGTAGCTGTTAATATGACTGTGATCTAATTTCCCTAAAGTCAGCCAGAGAGCCCACTTATTCAAAGCAAAATAATCATTAGGGTAAATATCCTGGGATCTGTAAAATCAATGGTTTCTAAAATTCATCTCCTTTACTCCATGAAAGAAGGCAGTGAGGATTATGCATCTGGGAAGCTGCAAAGAGCACTCTACAATGGGTGGTTAAATAGACAAAACTCTTCCCTCCTGCAGCTCACAGGAGCTGTGGGTTTCACCTGCAGCATCTGCCAGGGGAGCAGATCCTGGGGACACTTCGTGCAGCAAGATATAACTTAGTAAAAGCCTTTAGCACTAAAATGATACCTTGTACCTTTGACATTTTTGCTAGCAATTTTTGCTGGGATTTGCAGGCTGGATGCAAAGCAACTTCCATGGATGCAAAAGCAACTTCCATGCATTTCAGCATGCTCTCTTACAAGGTAAAGATTTGACTTTCTTAAAGTATTATTCACCTCTGAAGCTGACCAAGAGTGAAGGAACAAAGCCCATCTGGTGAAAGGCTGCAGATTGAGCGTGGCCAAGACCACAAGGACACAACCTGTGCCCCAAGCAAGTGCAGTCAGCCAGGACAGCAAGCCAAGCAAACACAAAAATGTGGTGCAGACAGGCAAGATGATTGCAAAATAAAATAAACAGGCTTTACCAGGAAGCAGAAAAGCAGAAAGCTTAGCTTGTCCTTACAGAATTCAAGCTACATTTGCCAGTGAACATGCTTTCAACTAATAAAGATCTCCGCTGACCATATTTTACATGAACTTGGAGAATAATCAGGTTTTTATTATAGAAATGAGTACATAAAGTGCTTTGCAGGAACTCATACAATCTACTGTAGCATTCTTGGTTTATTGAATGCTTTGAAACAGAAACTGAGCATTTCAGTGTAAGTTAACCAGCTCAAGAGTCCTTGAAATCAGCTTTTATTCATCACCCATAGATTATCTGCTCTCATGACTACTCCTAGTTTTCTGCACTATTATTATTATTCATGATTTGGCAGCAGCCAAGAAATTCCTCTGGGTTTCAGTGATCAAGTGCCTAATTTGGACTAATTGTTTCATTTACTTTAAAAGAACAAAGAAATATGTCCAAGCACATTTACTCTTTTGAGGCCACTTTTGGATATCTGTTGCCAGTCGTTAAGATTTTGAGAACTGAAAACTGAACTTCCAAAAATATTTTAAGTCAGAGCAGCACATGGGAGACAAGGTGAAAAGAGCATCAAAGCTGTTGCATTTGTGCCACTGCACTTTTCACCTGGATGTCACTAATTTTTCCAGGTTGCCTTGGCAGATCTCAGCTATGACACGGGTTGTACATCATGGGTTGTAAGAATGTGGTTCAGGTTAAGCACACTCTGTCTGGCCCCCCCCCAGAAATCAAAAATCATTATTTTAGTGTGTGTTTTTCCTTGTGCTGTGCCTGGACTGCTATCCATTTACACTGCTCTCCAGTCTCCCATCCCAGTGCCTGTGTGGCTAACAAATTAAAGCTTTAGTACCCAGAAAATGTCATGTACGTTTTTATTGTAAATTTTTATGGCATTATTTCCTTACTATAACAGTACTCAAGAAGAATGTTGAGCCATTTGAATTCAAGTATTTGCATCTTTCTGGAGACCATACAGTTTTTAAGGAAATACAAAATAGACCTCTGTCATTCTTTAAGCTAAGCTTCTTGTCTCACTGACAAGCCACCTGTGATGCTAATTCTGTGACATATTATAAGCTTTTGTGCAAGAATGGAAGGAGTTTGTTAGATGCTACAGATGATTAACCACGAGACAAGTAGGAAAAAAAATTCATTAGTATTTACCAAATTTAAGACTTATTTGCTGTCTGTCAAACTGATATTTAAAACCAGAGGACAGTTGAATTTTAAATGGCATTACTCTGAGAATTTGCCTGTTACAATAAAGAGTAGAAAAGTTCATTTGATATTTTTCTTTCTGCAGAGCACAAAATAATAGTATTTTACATCATGTTCTTGGGCTTAGTGGTAGAAATATTGCTTTTTACCTCAAAGCCAAACAGATTGTAGTTTTTAATACTTGAAGAAACCTAAGGAAAACCTCTCACACTGTCAGTTCTGTTTTCTCCTGGGAATTCACAGTGAAAGTGTCTTTCACAAACTACTTGGGCTGTAAAAAAGACTTGAGCTCCAGCTCATAGTGTAAGGAGCAAAGATGATTTTGACACTCTAAGATAACTGGAATGGAGCTCTCTCCAGTGCTCACAGGAAGATGTGAAATAATGGCCAAGAGCAGGTGAGACGAGTCCCTATCTTGCATGGGTTAAGAAACAAACAAAGAAAAGGTGATACTGATGATGGCAGGACCAAAAAGAAACTCAAGTACTTAAGTATAAAATCATCACTCCAGAAGCAGCCTAGCACTCTCCCTGATTCTAGGCCTGCTGGCCAGCTGAAAGATTTCTCCACAGGGCAGAAAGAAGATTATTGAGCACACAAATCATCATCTGCCCCCAGAGTACACCTCATAAAGCCTATTTATTGCAAAGGGAGTTCTGTGAAGGCAGATCCTATAACACAATGTTTTCAAAAGGTATTTACCAAAAGCCTGTGGCTCAAGTCCAGGAGTGCAGCTCAAGACCACATGCACAGGCATCTGACAGGCACTGCATTCCCCATGCCAAGCAATCCATCCAGAGTGAGTACTTGCTCCAAAAGAGCAAGATCTTTGCAATCCACTAACCTCCTCCCCCACATCCCTCCATCTGTCCACCCTTCTCCTATTTCATATTGCTAGAGGCAAGGAAATACTCCCCTTTTCATTGTAACTCCTCTAGCTTCATGATTTCCCACAGTTTCCTATCATCAGGTTTACCCAAGGCAGCTCCTCAGATCAACCACCATTTTCTGACCAAGAAGGAGCCTGAGGCTCTAGTAAAACATGCTTGTCCTATCTCAAAACCTTGCTGAGCACAGATTTCTGCTATTATTTATTATTCACATTAAGATTTTCAAGCGAGTAATTTTCAGTATTCTGGTACATGACACCTTTTGTGCAACTTTTGCTCCAAGTCAATAGGTTTTATTTCTTTACCAATTTTAGACTCTTTTTACACCTCTTTGGTTTTTGTCTTTCTAGGCAAATTAATAGATCCCCTTTACTAGATTTTGTCAACATTTTTGTTTCCCTTCTTCTGTGTCTTTTGTACAGCCTAACCTTCAAATGGTGTCCCTTGACTGGATTCCACACTGTAGCTTCCTTCACATAGCATTTGCAATGCTTTGATCATTCTCTGACCTCATCATTTTGTTCCTCCGCTGGGAAAAATATATTAACAGCAGAAACTTTCCACTCTGGGTAAAGGAGCAACTTTCTCCTTGGAGACGCTGCCTGTCATGTTCAGTTTTACATTTTGCCCTGTTATTGACATTGACAATGAATGTTGGCTACTTGTGGAAACTGGGGACAGAATTCTTACCATAAAACATTTACCGGAGTAAACTCAACCCCACAAACAAATTGATGCATGCAACATAAAAGCTACCAGCAGGGCACAGGTTTATTTTATGCAGATGTGCAGTTTGTGTATTATGGGACTCAACAGCACTCAAGTTTCCCATAACTTCTCTTTTTTGCTTGACCAATTTTGTTCATTACTTATAGGTCCCTGCAAATTTCTGAGCTGCTATTATGAACATATACATTACAGAAGGAACACGGCCTGACATGCATAGCTGCTTACTAAGATTTTCATCAGCTGCTTTTACTGACATTTTTCATTTCTCTTAAGCCCTGCTTTTAATGTCTCAGTCTTCATTTGATACCATGAAAAGTGGAATATTACACAGAATGTGCTCATGGCTGAATATCAAAAGAATTACACAATGCACTTGAAGCATGAAGGCTCTGTAGGCAATTTCCCTTTCTGTTTGCATATGTAATCTAGACTGGAAATGCTTTCTTCTTCTCCTACATCAGATCAACCCCATATAAAAACCAAAAATCATTCTCAAAGAATTGAAAATAATACTGAATTATAAGTTTAACATTCAAAAATGAGCATGCTTCTTTGCATCAAGAATTTGGTGAAATTTTCCAAGAACTGCACTTGTGAAACTGTCCACCTCAAGCGGATGTTCAAAAATCACCCATTTCAAACAACATGAGCAAAACCAAAATGTCCCTTTATCACTGAGGATTGTTAAGTTCTAAACTTTAATTATTTGAGCTAATAAAGTTGCCAAAAAGAGAAAGCAGCTCTCTATCTTACCAATATGTCAGTAAAGGGTGGGTCTGATGGTTAATTAAGGTCCACTAGGACCTGAGGCAAGTTTCTTCTTGCCTCAAACAACACTCTCCCCCCCCCCCAAAAAAAAAATAAAAAAGAAAAAAGCACCCTGCTAATTTTCTAATTTTCTCAACTCATAGGTCAATACTAGCGGTGTCTCTACATCCCTGTGAGCCAAGATATCTCAAAGGCAAAGAGACTGAAAGAAGATCCAGTACATTTTTTCCAGATATTTTTCTATTTTGGTGGGGTGTAACTCTTCAACATGAGATGCTTCATGATATGAAGGGGAGAAAGAGAGTGAAGCTTCACAGCCTGTGGTCAAAGGAGATGAAAAGAAACTTTTCCTACAGATGCAATCCTGCTGCAATTACACTTCATTTCAGGGGATTTCTATCAATGGCCATTCTTACTACACCTCTCTTTTCCTTAGCTCACAGATTAGTTCTGCTGCATGGGGTTGGCTTTGTCCCAGCTACACTCTACCTCCAGCACCTGTGATGGATGAAGGATTCAAACATACAATCCCCCTTCCTGCCTATGGGATACGCTACAACACGCTGGGAAAATAGAATTTCTTTTCTGGATTACCACAAATAGCGGCAGGTACCATGAAATCTGAGCTGCTTTTGCAGCTGGTACCCAGCAGTGCCAGAAGAGAGTTGTGCTGAAGTGTCCTGGATAGCTTTACAGACTGAAAATGCCAGTGTCAGCATGCCTCAAAAGAATCTCAGAAGCTGACTGTTGATACAATAAATCTGAAATCTGAAGATATATCCAACAATAGCACAGAACAAAAACAACAACAAAAAAGCTGTGAAGGGCAGGGAAGAAGCTGGAAGAAAAAATCCAGACAAGCTAAAAACTTTGGAGTTGGTGTTCAATATTGGAAATATTGCCTAATTGTTTTGCCAGTACCTCTGCATTCATAGGTCATGCAGGACGCTCCAGAGAGTCTGTCAGCTAAAACAATTCCCAAATATCCTGATACCTCCAAGCTGACAAGTAACCCTGCTGCCTACAGATATTCCTTTTAACATCTGGGGGATGATGTTGATGCTGCCCATACAAATACCTACTGGAGTTTGTAAGTCACATCCAGTAGCACATCATTGCTTTGGGGCCCAGCACCAGTGTGTGCTCAGAAATAAGTGCAGCTGGTTAAATACCCATCATTCAACAATCCAACTAGATTGTCACAAAGAGATGATAAAAACAAGGCCCAGATTCCTGCTTTGATGGTCACTTACTCAGGAAAGGAGCCATTCTGAGCCTCTTTAGCTCTTTGCTAATATAGGTATTAACAGTTAGATCCCAGATTTTATCTACCTATAGATTTTATCTACCTATAATGGAGCACATGTAGTTTCTAGGAGTATTCAGTAATGTTATTTGAGGTCGCTTTGCTCATTTGTCATTTTTGTTATTAAATTTTAATTTGCCGTGGCACCTCCGTAAGACTCTGCCAACTACCAGGTTTTGTATATGTGCTAAAACAATTCTGCTCCTACAGTCAGGTCCAAGTCTTATTAAAATTAAATGGGTATTTTGAGCATGTTTTGAGTTACTTCCGATTATTTTAAGCTTTGCTTTGTATCACCAGACAAAAACACCCCCTTAGCCCAAAAATAGTCAAGAAATATATAATAATTACCTTTTTAAAACCTGCAATTTACAGTGACATTTAACCAATTTCCCAGAGCTGCAATTTGACAAGTATGTAATTACATCTGGCCAGTGATAATCACAGACACAAATAAAACAAAACACATTGAGGCTGACCCTTCTTCATTGAACTTCGCAATTAATCCATTGTCTGTATATTATTTACAATCAAGAAACAATTTATAATAATCTTCTGTAACTACATCCTGTTTTATTAAATTAAAATTATGTCATGGATTGTTTAGTCTAAAGGGACTGCTCACTTCTCATCACTTTCACTCCTGCCAGGAAGCACAATCCATAGGCCAGGTGGGAAACCTGGGAGACCTGAGATGACTTTAGCCCCCTGTACTCCAGACTATGGCTCCCATCTCTTGTGAGAAGAATGACAACACTAAGCTTTCCTCTTTAGCTCAAGTAGAAACAATGGATGTGGCTTATGCCTGAAAACAGCTAAATTTATACAAATATATAGCTAAATATATATGAAGTGCTATTTACAAATACATGAGAACAGTTATTAAGGCAACCTATGATGGAACACTTACTTATCTCCAAGAAGAGCTTCCACTTCTAATGGAGAAGTATAACCTGCCTCACTAATTTGTTTTCTCCACAGACCTTTGTCTTCCATCCCCAGCTTTATTTTAGCAATTAATGAAGTCATTATAAGTCTTTCTATTGATTTCAGTACCCTACAGTAGAAGACTCCAGACCTGCCTCTGGGGAGCTGCTTTCAGTCCTCTTGGCTAAAAGGAATTTGTTAGCTGTGCAGCATTACATATTAATTTATACCACCAGGTCTGAGAGTCTGCCTGGGAGGCAGAAAGGCTGTAATTTAATATCTGAAGGTATATTATGTTAATTAAGTGATATGTGTACATTACCTGACTGTAGACATTAACAGAACTTAATTTTCCTTTAACAGAGTGCGGTATAAACTAATGAGAAATAAAGGAATGCTGGTAATCACACAGTAACAAAATATTCTCACTTCCACACTTGGCCCTTGAGAATTGTTACCTCATTCCCTGCCTGATAGAAGTCTACCAACAGTGGGTTTTGTTGTCTGAGGTGACTCACCTGGAATTAGTTAATGCTTCCAAGTGAAGCCAAGGAATGTTAACATTTTAAAGAGCTCAGCGATACAAGAAGTCCTTACACTGGATTTACAGTATTGGCATCACATTTAACTTTAGTATCTGTGATGTTTTTCCACATTAGGTATGAAAAGTGACTGAGAGGTTACAATTGTACTCTAGAACATGCCTATACTGCAACTAAAACCTCTTTTTCCTCCTCTAATCCCAAAGCTAAAATGACTTTGTCTTCTGTATTGATCCACCAATACTTCAGGATAAACATGTGTATTTAAAATTATATTCCATAATATGTAAATTGGCATACCACGTTTAAAAAAAACCTACTGAAATGACACAAAAGTAATGAGAAGAACAAAAGACTTGTATAAAGCAGATTGCCATTCCTATTGGTTATCAAACACCTGACTTTTTCTTGGCGTGTTTATTTCTTTACTGTGTGCTCCTTACAACGGATGATTTCTTATGGCAGCAAGTTCTGTAAACATTTGCATGCCATAAATTTAGGCAAAAAGCACCAGAAAAAAAAAATGCCTGGGGCTAAAATCTATTGAAACACAAAGGAATATTTAGATTCAAGATGATTTGGATCAGCACGTGAGTGCAAACCACCTTTTGGAAATAAGTATTTTATACACTTACATGTATAATCATTTACTTTATAATAACTTTATGCAAACTTAAGCACAGCCATTGTTACATAAGCCTTCAAAATCCCTACGTGTGGGTCTGAAGATCCTCTGACCCTCACAGGCAATTTTATCAAGGAGTGAGAATTTCTTCTACTCAAAACTACAAAATCAAACCAAATAACAGAAGCAAAAGTCAGTAAAACACTATTAGAGTCTAAATACTACAGAATTATTTCCATTTTTGTCCTGGCTGTTGGAGCGGGGCGGGGGGTGTTTATTATTTGAAGAGATTTCACTGGTGTAAATTAAAATTTATTCTTTTCAGTCTGGAGCAGAACAAGACACTACCTACTCAACAACAACAACAACAACTAAGAAGCCTCTCAAATGTCAGGGTTTATCTGCCAGTTATCATGGAGGGCTGTGATACTGATGGAATGTGAGCATAGCTCCTGCCACTTTGACCACACTGCCTTTCCAAACCTTGTCCCAAATGAAAATAAAAAACAGCCGTGACATCAGAAATCTGATTAATTGAGAGTGGCATCCTGAGCCTGCTGCTGGTGACCCAATGACTGGGAATTGCCCTGGAGATTTAAAGTCTTGTGTCCTTCCCAGGGTGGCAGTCACAGATATAACAAACCTGTCCAGTTAAATTACATTAGCCAACTACTGTTTACAAATGTGGGCATCACACAGGGCCTGCCCATCGTTTGACACAGACAAGCACAATGAGCCCTGGCATGTGAAGCTGTTGATGGATTGCCAGCCCCTGGTGCAGATGGTGGCAGCTCAAGAGCGCTAATTACCGATGACATTAATGATGAGGTAACCTCTCTTCAGCTAATAAACAGATGGAATATGTTTCCTATTATTTTTTTTCCCAGATAACAAATTGTTTCTTAGATAACAAATTGCAGCTTTAATGATGGAGAGCAACACAACCAAATTATCTGTTCCTTGGAAAAATTTGTTTTCCACTAATTGCTCTAAACAATCAATAAGACAATTACAACTGGCATCTCCCACTGCGAACAGAAGCAGAGGAGTCAAAGTCAATTAGCTTCCTGCAGTATGATGCACTCAGACGGAAAGATCATTACAACAGGGTGTAAAAGTCAAACAGTGAAGTGTGCAGCTTCAGGAACAAAGTAGGCTTGGATGGAAAGTCTGACAGAGGGCTTTTACATACCTGTGAATTGTTCATGTATCGCTGTAGCTTCCAGTTTTCCTTTAGGTGCTTCCAAGAAAGGATAAAAGACAAGATAAGAGGGCATCCTTGGCTCTTGCAAGCCCAGGAAGGCTATAAGTCTTCAGAAGTCATGACTGAGAAATATCTCATCTGCAGAATAAAAGGAGCAGATAATCAGCTCTGTTTTCTGTCTTAGTACAAAAATGATGAATGTGGAAAAGCCAAGAACTCCATGGGGGCTAATGAAATATTCTACAGGTGGCAGTGTTAGTTTTACGGGTGAACTCAGTGATGTTAGGGGTCTTTTCCAACATAAATGATTCTATGCCCATCCAGATCTGAAAAAAATTCAAGCACATAAGACTGACCTATTCTGCTGGAATGAGTTCTCACTGCTGTTTTACTCCATTTTCCTCAAAAGCATGGAGTTTTAGATGTGCTTTTATTTTTTAAACATTATTTATGCATTATTTGGTAGTTCTAGTGCAGTCAATTAGAGAGTAACATTTTAACACACTTTGTGCTGGACATAACTCACTTTGTGTGTTGGAAGATTCAAGTCCCCAATATTTTACATTAATTTTTTTACCCTACAGTGAAAAAAACTTATATTTTACCCTTGAAAACTGAAATCACAGAGCTCTACATGAGCCCCTACCTGACTTAACTTCTCTCCTGGGCTGAGTCCTCACTATTAGTAAGGAGTGGCTCTGGCACGAGCTACTTGAATGACAGCTTGCCTCCCCCAGACCTTTCCATCAGGACACTTTCCTGCACCATTTCTCTACAGCAATGCCTCTAATTTTATGCAGGGTAAAAACTGCTGGCCACCCAAGGTCTTAATTAACTGAGCCATGTTTTCAGCAGTGATGTAATGCTGTATTTGAAAACATATTATCTCCCCATTTTCTACTTTATGTTGTGGCAGACAAAGGAGTCCACTCACTTTTTCATGCAAGCACAACTGCAAAGGCATCCAAAACCTCTGTTTAAGGCCACCTACCACTGCTTTTCCATGAGTTATCAGAAACAACACAGTCAGCCTATTGAGAAGTGAATAACAATGAATGGCTGTTCAGGGCGGGAAAGGTTTACACACATCCTCACAGCTCTCTTTATTTAGAGCTTGTAAATAACAACAGCATACAAGCCCTACAGCCACTCATTCTGTACCATGTTGTGACTCCCTCTGTTTCTTTACACTTGCCTCAAGCAAAGTCAAGTTCTAGTGACCTTTTTTGGCCACCATATATAGAACTGGCGTGTTTCACCTCAGTACAGAGCATTACATACCTGGTACAAAGCAGATGGCGCAGTCTGTTGACCATCAAGGGTCTTTGAGTGGGTTTATGGTGGTTTATGGTCTACATACTGACGACTAATTAAGTTTAGTTGAAAGGGAAAACAAACGTTTTGTTTTGTTTTGTTGCAAGACACTTCTAATTCAGAGGCTATTCTGCTACAAAGCTGAAAAAGACATGAGAAAAAATTACCACATTTAACAGTTCTCAGCTCTTCTCCTTGGCCAGGATTCTTGTGGAATGAAGGCAACATTCCTCTTCAGCTGTATGCATAACCACATTAAGTTAAGCCACCTGTATAACATGGCCTATTTTACTCTGCAAACAGAAACTTGATACAGGAGGAAACATCTCTCATACAGACTCTTGTTTACACAGCCACTGACAAAATTTTAAATATTGCTGCGAACGCCTTGCTTACTTTTGCAGCAGAAATGTTTTTTTCCTGGGCTAACACAAGGCAGATTTCCATGGAATGCCAGCGGAGTGCCAATGTTTGCTCTTTGCAACATATCCCTCTACAGACGAGACCAAATTCTGCTTTCCATCTCATTTTAGCAACTACTGTGTAAGTAATTACATGCACTGTGTCATTCTAAATCACAAATTTGGCTTATAATTTTTAGCATTTATCTCATGTTGGACAGATTTTCTTCCTTAACACTGGAATCTTCATACTGTATTTACAGATACACAGGGTGGGTATCCAACAAAACTTCTCACTATGCAACTTTTGTTCTTCCTCCACACACATGAAGTGTTTACACAAACGAAAGGAAATCTTTCCCCACACTTTTGGCTCATCTGGGTCACCTGAAATGCTCTGTGCAAAACGAAATTCCTACAAAGAGAGCCCCAGTCCATCCCTTTTCCTGCACTCTGCTTCACACTTCGCTATGCACACAATGTGGTAATTGCATTTGCTTGACTTGTTCAAACAGCCATTTTCATGATGTGACAGCCAGGGCACTAATATATTTATGCCCTTTGTAATCGGCCAGCACTGCTTGTAATTAGGTGCAAAGTTAATTAAGTGCAATACATCTAATAACTGCCTGCCAGTAACTGTAAAGTCTGATTTAGTGCACGAACTGTCGAGGTGTCAGAATGGTGTGCTAAAAAATAAGTTGCTAACAGAGAAACAAATCCTGCCACAAGCCAGAGAATAGCACGGTGACAGTGAGTGAGCTGAGGAAAGAAAAAGTTGAAACTTACTATTTCCAACAATGGGACGTGACCCACCTGCAAGTTGATAAGTTGCATCTTCCTTAATGGAATGATAAATTGAAGTATTCTTTTATTTACCAGCTGCTGTCTTCACCTATAGACAATCCTTCCCTTCAAGAGCTATACATATGGCACAGAACTGTTTAAAGTCTGGAAATAATAGTAAAAGAACAGATTCTATTTTTTAGTAATGCATAAAAAGGGTTATATGCCAGAGGATCTCATTTCATGTCCACAGATCCAGTTTTGTGTGTTTCTTTCATTGCACAAAAAGCAGCTTTTCTTCTACTGAACCTAAGAGGGTATTCTGTATTCTTCCTCTTCCTTTATCTTTGATTTGCTCAAATGTTCCCTACAACTCCATCACCATTTGGTATGAGCTGCAAAATGTTAATTTCCTCACATTAAGCATTCAGGGCAGCTGCAGAAGAAAAGTGTAGCTAGTCAGCAGGGGCAGAAATAAAAACCCAACAAGCAAATGACACAATTCTTGACAGAGAATAATGCAGGATGAGCTGTACATCAGGTTAGAAGTCCCAGGGAGCACAAATGATGAGTTGCACATGTACCACAGTAGCACAAGGTAACTGCAAAGTTCAATAATAATTTGATTATTAACACACACACAACAGATGGATGAAGCTCACAAAGTTTCCTGTAAGATGGGAAGAAGGACAGCATGGGCAAGGTTCTGAAGCTTTTTTAGGCCAGCAGATGTAAATATATGAATGGAATTTGTATATACAGAGGATAGCTCACAAACCTTCAGAGATCACCAAAGTTCAAGGGCAACCTTTCTATCTCCAAAGCAGTCCTCAGTTAAGCTCTCTTCATAAAATACTTAACAGAAATTCATATCAGAGGAGTCAGTCTTGGTGGTTTGTTATTATGAACTGATATCTGATCTGGGAAATTATACTCTGGATTGACATGAAATTAATAATGCTTGTTGTGTGGTGCCCAATGACAAAGGTAAATGCTAATAGCTCTGAAATTCTAATGAATGCCAAAGTACCCTTCCAAGCTTTGATTACTGCTTGTGTTGTGCAATTATGCTTTTCTATAATTACTGTGAATTACCATCATGATATTATTTTTCTCATATTTTCTATTCCTCTGAAATTCTCAAAATTTCCTGCAGCTAAAAATGGATTTCATTTGCATTATCACAAGCTTTGATTGTTTAATGAAAAATAATTCCATGCAGACTCTCATGTTAAATTGTCCATTTAAAATTTTCCTGTTATCTAGATTATGTTGAAGTGTCCTTTCTTTCATTTATCATTTGCCTCTATTATCACAGTAACTGCCCTCACTTCATGCTACATTTCAGAGCAAAAGAAAAAAATGAAAGACATTTTTAGCCATATCCTCATCTTTTGCATGGAAGCCCTTTCCTCTGCATGTTCTCCCTTTTCCCTAAAATTCCTTATTTGGAAAGCTTAAAATCAAAAGGGGAAAAAAAAAGAAAAAAAAAAAAAAAGGCAAAACAAGCTTACTTGTCAGGAAAATGTGGTAGCTATGCTAAAAATTTATTTGGTTTTTGATTGCAGTAGGGTCTGCAGAAGGATACCTCGGACTTGCATGTCAAAATGAGTACAGTACCAGAACAAGCAAAATCCATTCAAGAACCATCCCCATGTGGGAAATGAGGGTTCGTAAGAGCATGAAGGACCCTCAGAGGTGTTGAGATGAATAATTTTGAAAAACCACCAGACAGACATGACCTTCAAAATTTAAAAGTATGTAAGTATCCCATGATATAAAGAAGTCATCTGATAATTGAAATATTTTTTTCTACATCTATCACTGCTGCATGAAGTGTGTGTATGAATAAATAGGTGGACAAAAGGAGACAGAAATAGCATCTATACTTCAAAATTTAGGGGAAGTAGTTAACTTTTTCTTGGTTTACACTGAAAGTTTTCATTTCTATTGCAACAAAAATGGAAAAATCTTTTGACCTTTGCACATTGTCTTGATAGTTTCAAGAACTAATATTTTAGTTTCAGTCTCTCATCATTCTGCTGCCTGCAAATTAAAAGCATTCATTGCAGTATTTCTACTAAAAGTGAATCAGTTATTTTCCAAGTAGATTATGAGAAATTTTCTGATGTATTGAGAAATTATGAACTAGATAACTAAATTTACATTATATGTTACATATATAACAATATATAATATTTTATATTTTATATATAAATTAAAATATATATACATTCGCTACATGCACAAAATATTTTCTTATTTTTGTCTCCCTTATTTCTTTCCAACCTTTTCCAACTGCTTCCATTTTCACCTCATATATGCATCTGATTTTCCTCTCACATACACACAATTCTCCTATGCAAAGTGTTAATAGAACGCACGTGGTCACAATTTCACACTTGCAATATTCAAATAGCTTCCAAGTTAGTCAGAGGAAATTTGACCATGTCCATATGAAAGCCTGGATCAGATGAAGGAAAACAACCTTTAAAAAAAAAAAAATCTTATATGAGGTTATTTACGCCTTAATTTTTTTTTTTTTTTAAAGTTTTTACCATGGATAAAAACAAATGGAAGCACTTCATCTCTAACTTTATCATCTTGTAGGGAAACTTGAGCCCACATGGAGCATTTGCAGATTGCATCTTTCAAGGCAGTGCTGCACCAGGAGGATTTTGCAAGGACAGCTAAAGAATGTTGAGTGTCAAAGCAGGGACATGCACTCATGAAACCGTGGCTTCTTTTCCTTTGTTTGTCAGCATGACCAACCTGTTCCCATCACTTCCTACATGGATCACCATCCCAGTGGGCTGTGTAGTGATACACAATCATCTCTGAGCTTCCCATAAATCCCAGGTCTGTGTCCAAAGGAACAGGCATGGCTGTGACACTGACCACAAGACTGGCATCTTGCACACTTCACGTCACACTGAATTAAGCAGGGCTGTTATTTTTAGGTACCTAAAACAAGGGCCCATTGAGATGGTTTAGTGTCTGCTATTTTATATATATTTATATTTTTATATATATATATATATATATAAGTGAAACAGGCTTACCTTAAAATTACAAAAGATAGTTTATTCACACATATTAAAATAAAGAATAAGAAAAGAGGAAAAGAAACAGAAACCAAACGAAAACCTTTAAAACATCCTTCCTTCCCCCCGCCCTCAAATATTCACTTTCCTACACACAACATAAAAAGACAAAACTTGAAACTTCAGTCAGGGTTACCATTTAAAAATAATCTTTCATCAGCTCCTTTAGGAAAGGAGTCTTTCTGTGTCTTATGGAGACCACACTTCTGCAGCAGCCTGAAAAAAAACCTCTTCAAAAACTGTGAAAAGATCCTACCTACAGCAGTTTGCCCAACACTGCACGTAGGTCATAAACTGCTTATTGGGGGTACTGTTTAAGAATGCCTCCTCTAGTATTACACAAAGATTCTCCTTTTCCCTGCTTCCAAACTCTTAATCTCAAAACTGAAAAATCTCTTTAGGAACAAGAAAACTTCATATCACTTATTACTAGCACTTTGCATCCCACCCAAACAGCATCTATATGTTGCAGGAAAAAATAGTCCATTCTCCATAATTACAGAAATGCCCAGCCACTTCAAATAGTCTTTCTGCTCACTCTTCACTGACTTAATTTCATGAGATGTCTCTTTATGGTTCAATCACTTGAACCATAAAGTCTTCACTCCGGGGAAGGACCAGTGCTTTGTAAATTCAATCTGCTGGTGAGAAAGAGTCAAACACAGCGTGGGCTGCTCGGAGCCACCTCCTCACAGTGTGGGCCACTCCCTTGCAGGGCAGCAGCTACTGGAGGCCCAAAGGAGGTGGGAGTGGAGAGGGAACATCCCTCCCATCCCTGCCGGGGCCCCTCC
The DNA here is from genome assembly GCA_013389925.1 of Aegithalos caudatus. Lineage (NCBI taxonomy): Eukaryota > Metazoa > Chordata > Aves > Passeriformes > Aegithalidae > Aegithalos > Aegithalos caudatus. Next base: position 610,525 of record WEIU01000641.1, on the reverse strand, counting down.
TCCCCTCCCCTGCTGCTCGCTGTGATCGGGCCCAGGCATGGCCGGGCCGCTCTCTGCTCCGCCGGGAGTGCGGCTCCTGGGACCCCATCCCGGCCGGAGCGGCAGCCGCCACATGGAGAACCTGCTGCTCTGGTGGATCGCCTGAATGGAAAGAGAGAGGATCCAGCCCATCCACAGCTTCAACAGCTTTTTCCCAAAGAGTCGCCTCCTGGTTTCTCAGTGGTCAAAACTATGTGCAATAGCCAACAACTGGCCTCTGATAGGTGTTCAGCTGTTCCAAAGATTTTAAGGTCCTGGCAGGGTCATGTTCCATCTTAACCCATGACACTCATAATAAACCAACAAGGTGGAAGACAGGGATCAGAGATGGGGCATTGCCCTTGCCAGTGATCCAATCTTCTGCAACTGGAACCACTATAAACGGAAATTATTAGAGAAGCTCCCACCCACACTTAATGGAAACTTCCACTCTGCCACCCACATGGTCACTCCCCAGTCCTACCCCTCATATGGGAAGGTCAGCACAGATTCTGCTAATTTCAAAATTTTTCTTTCATATATTATGATCAGCTTCAAGTGCCTAGAAGAGGAGCTAATCCTACACATATGTGCCTCTAGTGGGATGGCAACTGTCCCTGGCCAAGGAATTAACACCCCTTTTAAAGTTATCCTCTTTATTCTGAGCTTCCAACAAACAAATCAAATCCAGCATTTAGCAACTGCATGTTTCACATTACCAAAAGCCCTTTCAGATCTCAAAGCTGTACACACTGTCTGCTGGAATGACCCCAGGCACTCTGTGACAATTGAATTATAAGCAGTGACACCCTCTTTCCCACCCCATTGCACTAAGTTACCTTCACTGGCTACAGAGAGGGCTCCACATGCTTTCATGCAGCCAGCAATGTCCTGGACAACAGCAGGAACATATTATTAAATATTTCTTTTATCTTCACTTACAATAGCCACAGATTTAACCAGCCCACAAATATTTTCCATTAGAGTATTGCAGCCACAGGGTTCCAAGCCTTGGAGACCAAAGGGGTTTTAGGTGGTTATTACTCTCTGGTCACTTTTATCTAGCCCAACCCATTTTATCCACAAAACCTTGAAGAAAATATCCAGTCACAAGGCACAGCACAAGATGAAATACACACAGTCATCTGGACTGCTCTGTTCCCTGCTAGACCTCTAAGATATCCCAAGTTTAGCTGTTGGCCTTTCACTACAGTTCAGATAGAGCTTACAATTTTGTTTGAGGATGTCAGAAATATTCCTTGTGATTGGAGAGACTGCAGCCAGTGAGCTGGGTGGTCATCAGTAGTTCAAGGCTTTCTGGGCTCTCAGGAAGTGATTGTGCTAATCCATCACTGAACTCAGTGGCTTGAGCAGCCATGCTGCTTCACTATTGCTGCAGTGTGGAGGGGTTTCCTTTCAGGATGAACTGGACTGGCATTAACACTGGATCCTGCCAGTAAATAAATATATGTCTGTTTCTTAAAACAGAAAAATTTTGTATTACTTTGTGCAATGCTTTACCTGTATGCAGGAAGCACCTCCTTCCGTCTGGACGGTCTGCAGAGAATGGAAGATCTCTTCACAGGGACGTGAAGAAATTACACTGAGTGCTGCATCCAAATCCCTTCAAACATGGAAATGGTCTGATGGTTCATATCCATTAGCTCATGGTTATTCTATTTATAAATTGTTTTAAATCTGTCTGGCTCTGCAGCGACTCTGAACTGCTTTGCAGATAACTCACAGGGATTTGTGAGAGGGAATTCTAGCCCAGGATCCTCTGCTTAGTTCATAAATAGTCCTGCATTAATCACTTTCCTCCCCTGGTAATATTTTCAATTGCAAAGTACACAGTTATTTAAGTGCAGGAAGCTGTACAACAGAAAGTCATTATTAAAGGACACCTTTCTTTTCAAACTCCACTAAACTGCAGGGGTTTTAAAAACTGTGCTGCTGTAATCAGTCAAAACCACAATTTCTTTGCACTAGGATGGTTCTACCTGTCACCAACGAGCCACCCTATGAAACTGTGGCCAAATAGCAGTATTTTTTCCAGGCAACTATATAGAGGCCTGGAGAGATGCACAAATTGTCACCGAGTCTGGCTAGAAAGATACCAAACATTTTGTAGTTGCATTCAGCTCTCTAAGTGTGGGTCTGACTTTCTGAGTCTGTGGAGTTTTTCAGCCTGTAGTAGCTGATTTTCTTCTTCCCTTGAGAGAATCCATTTCTCTCAAGGACAGTGGATGTAAACAAGTCTTTATCTCTTCATAACACAGCTAGGTTTCTCATACAACCCTCTCACAGGTGTTATTTCTATTATTTAACCCATGAAGAGAAGTGTTGTTTTTACTGACCAATTATACTGTTCTTTAGTGCAGCATGTTATAAAAGGGCTGTGCAAAATTGTAAATAAATCCTTCTGATGTTTCTTCTACCTGGAGTCAGGCTCTTCATTTCGTGTCCAACAGTGACATCTAAGTCCTTACTTGAACAACCAGGAGTAATGCACACAGCTTCAATTCCCTGGATCAAACAGCTGTGAAGTCAGAAGGAAGCTCCTGATGCTTACTTGAATCATCCTTCTTGTGGGAGTCAGACACATAGCACATACAATGGTGGCTGAATCTGTACCACGTTCAGGTTGGCAGCTGATAAGATCTTCCAGACAACCCAAGTTCTGCTGGAGATGGTGGCCCCAGCAGCCTGCTAACAGAATGTCACTGGAGTCACTTGTTAGTCAGCTCCCAGTGCCAATCACAGGGTATGATAAACTGGGCCAGTCACTTTATTGCATTTCAAAGTGGGCAACTAAAGAATGTCATCTATCCCAGATAAAAACTGGACCGTCGCCAGCAATCCATAAATCCCTTTGTCCTATCCTGAAGGCAGTATGCAGTAACTTTTGGAGTTTCTGAAATGATCTTTACCACAGAGATGACAGATGAGATCCTGTTGGGCAAACACCACTGGCCACGTGGCTACAACACTGAAAGAATACTGTGCAGGACTGAAGATGCTGCAAGCTTGAAGGTGTTTGTCTGCTTGTCCTGCATCACATTAACCCAGCCCAAATACTGGAAAGCAGAAGTTTGCAGCCTTATACACAACCAAGATCACACAAATAAACACTCAGTAATCACAAGCACAGCACACACAGTTGACCAAGCCAGGACACTGACTGTCTCCCTCTGAGAACTACCTCCAAGCAAATGAGTTTTAGCAAAAGCTAAAAACATTTACAGTCCTCTACAAAATTATCAATGATCTTCCCATGTAGAAAAATCTTAGATAGTTACTTGATCTCACCTTCAAATAGCTTTATAGTTTATGACAAAAAGCCTTTTGCCTTAATTTAGCCAGCAAACAGGACAAATATGAAACATGCTCTGTACTACTGTATCCAAATGTGCATTCCAGTTGGAATCTTCACACACTACCACAGAGTGAGCTGGAATGTGTGAGCGCTCGTTCCATCAGTTTGATTTTTAAATTTTTTTATTTCCACGTTTCCTGCAGCAACTGCTCTCCCATGTAAAACGTGCAGACATCACACAAGGCAGATTCAGGACCAGCTTATTCCTAGATTGTGACCCCCCCAGCTCTTGGCTTTCTAAACTTAGCTTCTATCAAGTCTTTAAAGATGAAACCAAGTATCTTGAAATTCAAAACCAGATCTTTCTAACACAAAACCTCTTTCTTGCATATCTACACACACTAACAGCATATTTACAGTGCTTCGAAACATTTTAACACCAATGGCAAAGACAGCAAGTGCCCTGCAGAGCCAGGAGAGGTTACTTTGACTCTGGCACCACCTACTGACCTGGGAATAAAAACGCCTGGACTACGACAGCGAGAAAGGCCACATAAATCAAGGAAATACACCCCGATTTCTTCTTGCAGAGTGAATATTCCTACTTTTTCATCAGCAAGAGAGCTTTAACTTACATCCTCGAAAAATATTTTCTTAGCTTCTTATTACTGTTGACATTCACCAGAGTGCAATGATATAATGTAATAAGATCT
>WEIU01000641.1:579845-602619 GCA_013389925.1 Aegithalos caudatus | reverse complement strand
GAGCAAGTCTCAAAACCTGGACAGGACTGATACTGTTCCTGAAAGGTTATGAGAAACTCATTTAATAAAACATGAAACAAAGCCTCATGATGTCCTTTTATTTGATCAGACATACTGCCACGTAGACTTTGATGTATACTCTAGCAATAATCTATTTTCTGAATTTCTGCACAAAGAGTGACACTGCAATTACTATACCTGTAACCACAGTGTTGTACACCACACAATCCTTGGCTTCAACCTAAAAGCTGATTTTGAGGGAGACATTTCTGTGTTACATTTTATTTTCACACAGACGTTGCTACATTATATATTCTGTATAAATATGATTAATCACTGTGCACTCTTCATATTCTAAGGCCAAAAGCATCCAGAGCTGTAACTGCTGAAATGCAAGATTTCCCTTGCTGTTTGCTGAGCAAGTCCAAAAAGCCTCAGTCTTAGCTGAAAATGTCTGTTTTCAGTTGCAAATAAGCTTTCTGCTATTATTTATAAAGTTTAGGGCTCAATGCATGATTACGTTAATCCATGTAAAACAGCAATAAACTTGCAACCAGTAAAAAGGCAAGTGGTCCCTGCAAACAGTGAAAGACTAGAATAGGTAAATATTTTTGTGGTCAAAACTTTGATTTTTTTTTTTTTATATTTGCCAGAAGAGTTTTCTGTCTTTTTCAGTGCTGAGGCTTAGGACCTCTTCATTACATTCTACATAAAACTCAGCCTTCCCTGCTACTGCTTATTAGCCACATTAGAGACTTTTTGTTACCAAATATTCAGAGATTATGGATAATATACAGATTAGGCACATCTTGCCTCTAGTAAGTTTATGAGGACACCATATGCCTGGTTCTCCTAGACAGCTTTAGCTGATAATCTAATAAGAAAGAGAGTTATTACCTTGAGTCTATCTATGGGGGAAACAGCTTTGGAAGCACATACAAGTTGCAAACTTTGGTTCTGCTTTGCAAAGGAAATAAATAGAAGTACTTGCCATTTGCTGAAAAGCTGGAAACAGGCAGACTGAAAAGAAAGAGAAAACTTATCTAAGATTTTTCAAAGCCATGTTAGAAGACCAAAGGATGTGCAAGACTTGCAGGGATGAACAGCATTCTGTGGCAGTGGTGTGAGGCCCCAACTTTTGTACCATTTCTGACATTTAACATTACAGGATTATATTAACATTTCAGTTCCTAACAATCAGTCCTATGAGTGCTCACGTGCATGATGTCTCCATCATTTATGTCTCACGGTGCTCTCATTATCCATGAAAAATGAATGCCAAAAATTTAGGACAAGAAGCCTGATTAATTGTTTCATCCCTGCTGCTTCCCTCTATCTACTGGCATTCAACACAGGAGAAAATCCATCTCTGGTCAGACCAAAGGTCCACAGCAAGCTGAGTAGCAGATGCTTAGGAAAACAAGGTATTTAGGGATTTACCCTTTCCCTGAGGTGCCTGCTCAGTCACTTGAGAACTGCCTGCTAGCATCTACTCAGGCACCTCTCTTCTCTTACTGGAACAAATATATTCAAAGTGGAGTTCATTTCCCTGGGACACCCAAAAAAGGATGGCCCAAAGGGGATATAAAGACAGATGAAGCCTACAAAGAAACTGAGCCATAACCCTTGTGCTAAGGGTTACACAGTAGTCCACCACACTGGATTTACTCACAAAATGCTTTCTTCATTTACTTGGAATTTCAGCCTCTCCTTGAAAGAGCACTGCAGTGCCTGACTTGAACAGCCCACGTTTCTGGATCAAAATTTACTGCTCTTCCGTGAAGAACACTCTTCTTTGTATTGTCACTTGTAACAAGTGCGCTGTTATGCTAATGTAAATGCACTCCAAATTTCACTTCCTTTCACATTCCATTTTTGCTGAATTGAAGTAGATGAGTCAAATACAGAAACTTCAACGGGAATAGTCTTGTGCAGATGGAGGAAACCCAAACGTGCTTAGTAGAGCATGTCTTGGTCAGAATCAAAAGAGTCCAAAGGACAGATGTGTTGTTTCTTAATCCTTCAGGAAACCCTTGTGATTAGAAACTCCTAGATCTCAAAAAGGCCAGCCAACTAAAAACCATGCACTCTGCTCCAGCACTCACAGTACTCCATTTGGGAGAATAAGAGTATTGCTTGGCCAGAAATAAGAAAGAATAATGTAAATAAGGTTATTATACATAAAAACCAGAGTCCGTGCCCTGGAGAATGGGGAGATTTCAGTTCAATAAATCAACTAGGAAGATCTGGCAAAGTTCATTGTCCAACTGGCTTAGAAATTTAAAAAGAATACTAGGGCAGCCACTTCTTAAAGAAGTTTAAGGAGAAACAGAGGTAGATTCAAGCCAATGTATAAAAACACTATGAAAGGCAAATGAAAGCCATTAGGAAAGAACCTGAAAGCAATTCCCTGTGACCCCTAGAGAATATCAGTACAAGGGTGGAGGAAAACCAGAGATTATCCAATGTGAGCTAACAAATAAAAGCATAAAGTCATGTGGAATATAAAAAGCATTCAGGTTTTACTAAATTTTTGCATGGATGAAAATAAATGTTTCCATTTTCTGTAATTCTATCATTGTAATTTCTATAATACTGATACCCTATACTGCATTTAATCAACTATATTATTTTAAAACTTTTTTCTTATTAATAATTATTTTATTACTGACCAGGCTCCAGTTCACAAACAAATACGAAGAACGCTGCTGTCTCAAAATATGGACAAATACATTATAGTACCAAAAAAAAAAAAGAAAAAGAAAATTAATTAGTCAACACCATAATCAATTATTTCAGCACACCATCTACATACTCACTTTCAATAAATACTTCTGTAGGCCTCATGACAAAGCAGCAACATCAGAGTGTTTAAAGCCTCTCAAGTGCCTTTGCTAACTCATGGGGAGCACCTTCTCAGCATGAAGGACATCTTAGAAGAAAGTACATGATGTTTCTTTGGGAATCTCTGGGGGTATCAGTTCAGTGGAAGCAGCAGAGCAGCTCATGCTCCAGCTGCAGCAGAGGAGGGGAGCTGAGATGCTGAACTGAGCTGAGGGTTCATTCAAAGAGAAGCTGATGGAGAACAACAAATATTTCAGCCTGGACTAAAGGAGACACTGAATGCCCTTGTTGAGAGATTATCCAAGGCTAAGTCACAAAAGCAAAAGAGAAGGAAATCAGGGACACAAAACCCTGCAGAAAAGGAGAAGGAAACTGGAGAGGATCTGCTTATGATGTGCTGAAGGATCAAACAGGAAAGTAGAAGACAAATTGGGATAATACAGAGGCAGGGCAGCCAGACCAGACATAGTCTCATGCAGACAAGTGCAGTTGGATGGGTCAAAGGGAATGAGCAGGGACACTGACCAGAGAGGCCAGGAATGCTGGATGGAATTTCAGTCATGCTGAATGTTATGAGGCACCTGCAACAGCCACCAACAAATACCTGGCTCAAATAAGCACCATATTTAAGTATTGGAACTCAGTGGAACAGAATGGCAGAGTACAGCAAAATCATCTCTTTCTTGTTATTCCTAGGTATAAGGATGGAGTACTAAACAGGCCCATCTGTGAGAGAACACAGCAACTGAAATTAAATGTGAACAGTATGACCCTGCTTTCCAAACAAAAATTAGTAATACTAATAGTCTCTCATTATGCATACTCACCATCCTGAATGATTATATATTCATCACATCATTTCCTTGTTTTGATTCCTCAGGACAAGCAAGATCAAAATATCACTGTCTGGGATGTTCCACTCTTCTATAGCTACAATATTCCTACCTTAGTTGACCCAAGAGTTACAAAGAGTAGGGAGATAAAGCAATTCAAATTCTATTGTTTTCTACTCAGAGAAAACAATTCATAACTCTACTTCCACGTTCACCCACGCTCAATCCAAGGGCAGTTCTGTCATTCCAGCAGCAGTGGCAGCACACTCCTGCACACTTATGAAAAATGCACCCTTTTTATGATGGCAATTCTTTTTTTCAACCACCACTGAAGGCTTTGGACAGAATAATGTTTACATCAGGAGTGTAACACAAAAAACCCACTCCTGTGCTGATAGTTACAAAATGACATCAGCTAACACATCACTTGGTAACTCTATTAGTTCTGAAGATGCAGAAAAGATTTGAAGAGATACAAGCTGTGTAACAGACTCAACTTTGCATCTGACACTTAGCAAATCTGAGACTCAGTGCTGACCCAAAGGAAATTGGAATTTCATGCATAAATGTCTGCCCAGAACAAATAATCAACTTGCCCACAGTCAGATCTGACATGGGAGGCCCTCTCCAGAGAAAATAATGAATAATCCCCAAATTAACAGAAATATGTTTTCATTTACTTACCCACATTCTGACACTCCATTTTTAAACCATAAATAAATGCAGAAGTTATTTTAAGAAAGGAAGCAAAAATTGCTAGAGGTCTATCAAGAATTGCAGAAGAACGCAAAATATTTTAATCACAGGATTAATTTTTTGCTAATTCATTTCATTTAGGTCTTTGTCATTTCAAGTGTAGCCTGAATTAATATTACATGTTTAAGAAAGAAACTCATGTCAGATAAGTATTATCTGCCAAGAAAGTGCACTTTTTTAATATTCTTTAGCATGCTAAAGAAATATTAGATTTCCATGAACTCATTCTTATGTTCTTACTAACAACTGTGGTGGACAGCAAGTAATAACAGAGACAGGCCAGCAGAGCAGTAAAATATGTGAACACATCAATTTATAAAAAGCAGTATTTGGTTATTATTGTTGGTTTTGAGAAGCAGCCTTGCCAGCTGTCACAAAAAGCATAAACAGTTCATAATCTGTAACAGTTCCTCGGACAGCTGCAAGACCATAAGAAACCAACTTTTATTCCTCAAATGAAATATTACTTTGGTCCAAAATGGACAGATATTTTAGAAAACATAATCAAAAAGTACAGCAGAAAATCGAGACTTTTTAAAAGACTTGTGAGTTCCAACCAGATAAAACTCAAGTTAAAATGCTTATTATCACTTACTGCTTTCTAGAGCCCCTCCAGCTTCCTATCTTCTCATAACTGTGCTAAGCAGCACATGAAGGCCCCTAACAGCCATGGCATGAAAAAAATAACAAACACAGGAAAATCACATAAATATTCAGACTATGCAACATAGCTGTTCAGAGTTGGTGTTTTCCTTTGCAGAGCTAGTGCAAACATTCTGCTCAATTTCATATCTGTGGGAGTTTGCATCCCCCACACCCAATTTTCAAAAACAAACTCTCACAAAGCCTTATTCTCATAATAAACATCCCCAGCTACATCTCACCTAAATTTTCCATGGTGTTGAGTTTAATAAAAGCTGGATTTAGCATCATTATTTAGACAAGAATTGTTAAACAGTTTCTTGTAAAGAATCCTTTTTTTTCTATCTGCACTAAGAGAGGCACAGAATTTGGTGTCTTATGATTCTTTGCATGATTATAGAAAATGAGATATTTTCTAACACAAGGCAACTCAAATATAAGTTTTGTGATTACAGCATATAAACCCATTCTTTTGGAATGGAAAAACCCCCCACTGTTTGCAATAATGCCTTCTATGCGTAGTATGAAATGGAACTGTTAAATAAAAATACAACACAACGTTCAGAAATATTCAGAAATACTTTGTTGCTGTGAACAAGTTCTAGGATTGAAAGTTTTCTAGCATTATTATGGAACTTAAGTATTAAGTAACAAGTGTTTTAGAAGACCTTATTTATGAAAGTATGCATATTGCAGAAAACAGTTCCATGTCAAGTATCATTGTTGGAACATTTGTATTCATGTCTGAACAATGTTATAGCTTCTGGTTTTCTAACTTTTTAAGTACAGTAGAAAACACTAGATTGTGTTTCTTTTACCAGAAACTTTGATAACAGAGCCCTGTCATGCTTCCTTGCTGAAGTTTGCACTGCCTTAGGCTGATCTGGAAGGCCACCTGGAAATTACCAGTGATTAATTAGCTTTGAGCCTATGATGTGAAGAGGGCAGATGGAAGAACACAGCACTTCATTGCTCCCAGCCCTGCAAGCCCTACCACTCCAATGCCCGATCCATGTCAAGATCCCAGTCTCCTTCCAGAAAGACTGAGAAAGATCCAGGAATTCTCTAGAGTAATTGTCTTTCCTCAGCTGCTTTTTCTCTCAGCTCTGTTCTCAACTTTATCAGTGGTAACAAACAATATCTTAGAATCACAGTGGAAGGGAGCTGCACCAGAGTGTTTTCACAAGAAGTCCTGCCTTCCTATCCAAAGAACTGAGAGAAAACCATCTTGGTTTTACATTTATCACTTACAGACGTATTCCCAAATGAAAAAAACTGCAGTATTATAAACCCTTTTTTTTTTTCCCCTCCCTAATGGAACAAGAGCATTTTCTTCTCCCTCCTGGCTCCTGTGCTTACACACCAGATTCACTTGTCCATGTCACAAACACACACATTTACTGCCTGTGACTTCCTGGCCAAGATATGGAAGTCCTTTTCCAATATCCTGGTCTTACAAGCATTGTAAGTACAAAGAAGCAGTTTTGGACTGAGAAGGGAGAAAGCAATTCAGCTTTACCACCCCACAGAGCCTTCCACTCACCCTCTCTCCATACACTCTAAGTGCAAAGGACAAGACAAAATGAATATCATTATCGTTATGCAAAAAGCAAATTATTCTGTCGTTCCCTTATTATTATCAGATATTTTTACTTTTAAATTAAGACAGATAAGCCAAGAGCTATCAGCTTTGATAAATAGCCTTACCTACACAAACAGAATCACAGCACAACAGCTTAAATTTAAGTCTCACTTCTTTCAAATTTATGTATTTAATCCATATGCATGAGCACCACTGGAAACTGCACTTTCACAGGTTTTCCAAAAAAAAAAACAATTAATGGTCATAACTAATTAATTATAATTAATTTAAGATCAACAACATCAAATTCTGGCCAGAAGATGGCTGGCTAAGAGAGGGATGAAGAATTATACTACATTTACTATTAATGTTGAGGCAGAGTTTAAGACAGAAGTTCTTCAATAAATGTATACAAATATTTCATTGTACTTGGATTAAAATTATATTTTGGTCCATATTAAAATATATGTTCATCAAATTCTTTTTCTCTCTTTAAATTACTTTAGAGCCCCTGTTTTGAAACACCAAACTCCTGACTAGGAACACAAAAAAGCAATCTGATGTCTGCTCAAAGAAACCCTTCCTTCCATACTGAAAACAGTCAACCACCAGCTATTTTGCTCTGTCATAGCTGCTGCTCTCAGCTCTGCACTTTTCAGCTTACCTAACAGCCCACTGACTAGCTGTTTTAAACTAAATTTTAAATATTCCAGGAGCAGCCCTAAAGTAGATGAAACCATTCCATCTAGTTTGTAAAACTTTTCCAGCTCATCACTATTTTCCAAGTGGATGAGTGTAAAGATCTTTTATTCCCAATAGGATAAATGACATACAGACCCAAATCTGAGTCCGTACACTGAAATACTCAAGCTCGTGAATTTTCCATTACAAGGTGAGGAATTCAAGGCTTTTGCTATTAGCTAACAGCAAAGCATGGGTATGCAGCACGTTGTTTACTTTTCCCTCCTACTCTTCTTCCTTCTTCAAACCCTTTCAGTGCCCATGTCATGACACATTGAACTCCCCAGGTTAGGCTGCTTTTGATTTGCGAGGAGAGCTACAATAGTTAATTACAGAGCATGGTCTTCTGTGCCTCAAACATTTTGCATTTATAGGCTCCTGATATAGTCCAGAGCAAGAGCCTAACCCACATTTAATTTGTCCAACACGTTTCTCGTTAAAGTTCCATCAAATGGGCGACTGGAATCCCTCCGATTCAGCTGGAAAAGTCACTTTGAAGGAGGCGTTTATTAGCAACATTTGCCTCAGTCACAACGGGAGGCCCTAAGGGCCTGGGCAAAATCAGCGCTTGCTTGTAACAGTCAGACTCGGCCACTCCCCAGGGGCCAAAGTGTCAATAATAGGTTAGATATTATTCGGAATTGATTTTACAGTGGGTATAAAATTAAAGGCAGCAGAGGCCTGTGCACTGCAATGCCCTTGGGGGCGGCAGCGGGGCGGCTGCTCCACACAGACATCGGGGCCCACCAGCCGGCAGCTCCTTCTCCCGATGGGACACAACACACAGCCCTTGGCTTCCTCCTGTCCTCATGTCTGCTACAGCAATTTTGGAGAGTGTTTAATCCTCTCTGTGGCCCAAGGTTGGCATGAAAATTCAATGCGTGAGTGGTTTTGACTGCAGAATTCCCAAACCAGAATATCATTAGCTCACAGTGCTTTCAAGGGAAGTATTCAGTAGTTAATTCTGAAAGGCTCTCACATTATAGCATTTTCAGCAGTAGTGTGAAGGAACATGTTAGGTAGCCTGTAACTACAAATATTTGTTTCTCTCTTCATGCAAAAGTTCTTCTACTTCAAGAAAACCATTATTATCCTTTCCTGGTTAGTTCATTGTCCCTGGAAAATTCATTGGATACTGTTCTCCAAAGTTTTCTTGTTCAAATGCATCATGAAACTAAAGCTCCTCATTGACAATCACCTCTAAAATTTAGCCTAAGTCTTGCAATGCTACAGGCACATTGGAGCTTAAGTCTCAGTGAAACTCTGATCCAGACCCTTTCTGAAAACAGACTAGCTCATAAATCACTGAACACTGTCAAAAAAAGCAAAACATTTTTACATTTTCCCCCTGTTGTAAGTATCAGGTACAAATTCACTAGCCCAACTGCACTTATACCCAGGAATATCAGGTCTAACTTTCATCCACCTCATGTAAAACCTCGAATGTCTGAAACTTATTTTCAATTCTTTTTCTTTTGAGGGAATTGTGTGGATACTCTTCTTTTAATTTTACTTGTTTTTGTCAATACTTCTTCATGGTCCCTTTTGCACCTTTCCCCCTCACTGCCCAGTGCCTGTCCCCTACATTAGAGAAACAGCCCTGATGGGAGCGTGATTTGATTTACATCATCACAGAACCAATGCATCCAATGGTTATTGGAGATGATTCCTGCCGTGTCCTCGGTGCACTGCTTTCTGATGAAGTGTGCACAACACACACATCTGGTCCAATAATCTATGGAAACGCTGTGTGAACCATGTGGTAAAGGCTGATGGAAAAAAGAGACGAGAGAAATCTTCTGATTCTGGTAACAGCCAGCACCAAGCTGGAATAATGTAATTAAAAATATGTGATGTTACATGAGTCCAGACATAGCAGTGGGAAATTTAATGCGCCACAAGAAATGCTGAACTTCAGTAGGTGAAGCTTCTAACAATTATGTGACATTTCTAAGAAAATAATTTACCAATACAACCCACGATATGGTGAAACTGCTTAAGTTTCCATGTCTGTTTTTTTTTAAAAAGAACCCATTTAAACAGATTTTCCCACTTCTATGAGATGAAGCTGCTAGGTTGCTCACTGGGATTAGGATGTCTGATTAACAAACCTCTGCAGACACATTTCATTTCCATAGCTATCCCTGAAGTATAGCTTTGTAGCCAATTTTACACTTAAGTATCTCTAAATATGATATGAGCTGTTTTTCAAGCTAATACTCTAGCTAGGTATATTAAAGCAGTTTGGAGCATTTTGGCTGAAGGAGATAAACCAATAATATTTTTTAATTATGTAAAACCAGTGTATTCAAATGGATTCTAAACTACTACTTTAAATTATTAATGGCAGGACTCAGGTACAGCTTTTCAAGTTTTCAGTCTGATTTCAAATATGTCTTTTGTTTTGTTTTTAAATAGGAGCAGGTAGCAGTGCTGGGTTCTGGTATTAATTACACATGGAAACAGAAAACCTGAAGTAGACCTGGTAGCATTTTAAGAATCCAGCTATTGTGAATTCATCTGGAATTCATTGGGCTACCCCAGGCCATAATAAATTCATGCTGTATTAGCAGTAACATCATATGTACACTAATAGATGTTCTACTGAGATCGGTATTATTTAATTGACTCAAAGGATTACTTTGAGATCAGTTTTCTTCTAACTGTATTTTTAACATGGCTTTCTCCTGAAGCTCAGCTTCCCACAAGACAAAATGATGACATCAGAAGAAAAACATGTGTAAGAAAATACACAAAATCGGACTATTTTTTTCTCCTTAGGAAAGATGCAAAGAGTGTATCCCCCACATTAAAAAAAAATCCATGTATTTATAATTTTCTCTGTGGGAAACAAGACATTAAGTCTCCAAAAGTGAACATATGCAGAGTCAAGAGAGGCATTAAGATGCAATTTAGTAGATGTATCTTACTTAAACTGAAAAAATAATGCAAACAATCTGTTTGTAGAGAAGTACTGAGCAGTATCACCTGCACATTTCTGCTTTGTCATGCACACTAAATAAAAGAACACAAACAACATGCAGAAGACTTCGCTGGTAATCGTTGCACGACTGGGAAATGGTAATTAATGGAAAAACAATCCTTGGATACTTTGGGTTGGAAAGATATTCTTAGCTGCTTGCTGTGTCTTGTGAACTGTACAGGAAAACTGAGGTGACTGGTGCTACCCTTAGCAACTTATGTCCAGTTCACACCTAAGTTTGTGTTTCCTTCCTGAGTTAGCTGCTGGTCAGCCCTCAAGGCTCAGATCCATTTAGCAGAATTATTTCTCATCACCAAATGAGAAAAAAAAACCCAGGTCTTCCTGGGAAGTACTGGTTGGGCATCACTGAATAAAGGATAAGAAATAAAGTTTTTATGCCAACCTCAGTGATGCTCTGAGCCAATGCTATCCCAGAGCAGCACTAAAATGCAACCACAGACAAGGACACGTGGCTAAAAGGAGACCTTGTCTCCTGACAAGTGTGTGTGGACACACAGTTAAAAGCACATGATAGAACTTTGTTGACACAAATCTTGCAATTCCAACTCATATTTTTACTTATTCTCCTCTGGATATCCTGAAAAAAATATTTCTCTTTTCCTCCTACATCGAAACTAGATTAACTTTTCTAATTTTTCCTCTAAAGAAAAAAAAATCACTTCAGGGAAAAAAAAAAAAAAAAAAAAAAAAAAAAAAAAAAAAAAAAAAAAAAAAAAAAAAAAAAAAAAAAAAAAAAAAAAAAAAAAAAAAAAAATTGATTTTTCTACTCNNNAAACAAAAAACAAAAACAAAAAAAAAAACCAAAGAGATAAACAGAGAATACTTGGATTTGGCATCTCTACTTTTCTCAGACAGTATATTCCACCTATGGAGAGTGAGCCTTGGAAACCATCAGCATTCCTTAAGTCAAACAGCTGCACTTCCTTATCCTTTCAGATTATCATCCTCCTTTATTCTATCAATCAGCTGCAGAAACAGTTCTTAGCAGAGTTTAGGGCTGTGATCACAAAATAAATAGTCTGAAGACCAAAAGACTTTTCAGAAAAGCTGCTCTCTTAGAAAGCAGGAGTTACACACTCATGTATCACGTATATATCCATTACCGAGCCATCCCTCACAAGAACTTTAAAGCTCTGCCAGCCCCCTTCAGAAATTTTTATCAAAACAGCAGAGGTCAAAAAGATGTTAAATTTCTTCAGTTTTCATGGAGGAAAATTTACTAATGTCCATGTGGAACAGGAATGGTGTCTCCCAATCCTCAGTAGACATCAGATAATTTACACAGGGGTTATTATGAATGTCCTAAAGAGAGGAAAAGGTTGAAGGAGGTTTGCAGCTTAGCAGACCTCACTCAATTCACTTCTATCCATTTTAATTATCCTGTGGGTTTTTTAGAATCCATTTCCAACTGTCTCATTTCTCATTCCTTTTCTCTGTCCAAATTACCTGGCAACACTTCCAAGAATGCAGTTCTTACAACTTCAGTATCACCTCTTTCACAAATAATAAATAATCAGAAGGTACAGCAACATACATGCATTTAAGGGAAAAGCAAGAACAATGAATGCTGTGGCTTTACACTAATCACTCTCAACACTTCTACATAGAGAAATCTGCAAAAAAAAAGCTCAAGTGTCCCTTGGGACAGCCTTCGTGTAAAAATGGGTATTTTGGAAGTCAGAGACAATCTGGTTCTTATACTGGGTTTTTAAAAAGCCAGTTAGAGTTAATGGGAATGAGAGGGATTGTCATCGAGACTTGCTTGATATGGTTACTACAATAATTCAGTTTTTCATAGCAAAACAGCAAAATGGATATTAAAAGTGAATGAACAGTGAAAGAATCCCAACTTGCTGAAATTCAATTTTCTTCCGGCAAACTCAATCCTTGTGTAAGAGTTGTGAAGGCACTGGGGATTAATTAAACAGCACAGGAAAGATGTATTGAACATATGGACACAACAGAGCTACAGAACTTGCTAGTATTTACCAAAAAATCATTCACACGGGGAAAAGATACCTCCTTTGTGGAGATCATGTGGAAAAGACCCTTGTTCCACTGCCCTCCCAAGACACATCAACAGCCAGGGAACAGCACAGCCTCTCTTTGAAGGCAAATATACACACTCAGGAGGGGGCAGAAACGATGTAGCAGCCACCAATCCAATGCTATAAGGAGATTTTCACATCTCTGCACGGCACATCTCCTGGTTTCACTGTTTAACTAAGTGAACTTGCCTTGTTGAACATTCCCATAGGGGAAGCACCATTCCTGAAGATATTCTGATGTGGGTTTTGTAGATAAACTAGGGCTGAAGGCTTTCACTGCTTCATAAGCACATGCAATACGGTGTTGGCTGTGTTAACTTACCCAAGTGTACAGAAGAGAGACAGGTGATGGTCATGCCCCAAACCCCACTGACACCCAGTTTCACACACCATTATAAAACCAGTTAGGATTCTTGCCACTGCTGAGACACCAAGAAAGGTGAGGAGTTCTGTTCAGGGTTTTTCTTTCTCAGACAAAAGCAACAAAAGGTGTTTTCACTTTACCAAGATGCCAAATTTTGTTGCCAACCTTGTCATCACCAGGTGCTGAAAGCAGCAGAACTGTGCTGCCGCTGACAGAGAACAGGTCTCTAGAGCCTATCTCTAAAGAAAAAAAATAAAGCATATGTATCTGGCAGGCTTTACTCTCCTACAGATCCCCAAGGCTTCTCATTCTGCCAAATATCATGAGAAAATGAAGGGAATTGAAGGTATTCTGTGGTTTATAGGAGATGGCTGTGGCTGTGAATGCTTTAATACTACCAAGACAAAGGAGACTGCTCAGTACCAGAGCCTTCATCCCCAAAGCCAAAGCCTGTAAGATGCTCATGGTGCAGATAGCCCAAAGGAAAAAAACTGCAACATTTGTAGAAAAGTGAAGATAAGGAATTAAAACTACTAAATTGATTTGCTAGGATTTTGAGGCTTCCTTCTCAGAGAAAAAAAAAATAAAAACACACCCAGAAGTGTTCAGTAAAGTACTTTATCCAAAGCTTTCCTGTCACATTTTGGTCTGGATGATGGGGCAGGGTGTACTCTCAGAAAATTTGATAACAGAAAACAGGGAGAAGCAGCTGATGCACCAGAGAACCATGTTGCTATCCAGAGGGAGCTCAACCACCTAGAGAAATGGGTTGACAGGAATTTCATCAGCTTCCACAAGGGAATGTGCAAAATCCTGCACTTGTGGAAGATTTTAAAAAGCCTCCATGCAGCAGGACATGCTGGAGGCCAACAGGCCAGAAAGCAGCTTTCCAATAAAGGATCTGGACACCAGGCTGGACATGAGGCAACACTCAGTCTCCTGTGAAGAAAGGCTGAGAAAGCAGGGACAGTTTCACCTGGATAAGATCTCCATCCCAAAAGATATCCAAAAGCCATGTGGACCCAGTCCTGGGAAATCTGCTCTAGATGATCCTTCTTGAGTAGGAGGAGTTGGACAAGAAAACCTCCTGATATTCCTTCAGACTGCAACCATTCTTTGTTTCTGTATCTCCTTCAAAGTGCTGGAAATAAGGTGTGTTATGATAAGCACATGTTGAATAGAAGTGTAACCTTCTCCCTTCTATTACCTGGAAAAGGCATCATGGAAAAGGGAAACCACCAGAGCAAGTGTGTGAGTCTGTGTAGGTACATATATAGATATATACAGATAAGGATATATAAATATAAAACTTATACAAATACAGAAAAAATAATGGAGGAGCATGTAACACAGTAAATACAAATGAGGAATATTTAAAACTTGACTTGTTTGAGACTATTTCACTTCTACACAGCACATAAATGTACACACTTCCTACTTCCTTATGTTATCCCAAACCTTTTTTTTCATTTTCCTCAGATATGGACAGATTCTGATAATTTATAAAATCTGCCAGCAAGCCAATGCCAATTTTAGTATTTACATGATTTAGACCTGCTTTTAGTTTAATTGACATTTTGCTTATTTAAAACACAAAAACTGGCCACTGAGGAAAAAGCACTCACTTTTAACAGGATCATGGAAATATTAGCAATAGCAGTCCATAAATCACTAAAAATGATTTTTAGATTCTCAGAGAATGAATAGCCATTGTGTCAAATAGAATGGAGGTTTGATGGAGAAGAAATGTGTTTTTCTGGGAACAATTATTCTGCTTCACAAAAATGAGTCCTGTTATAAAGGGCAGTCCTATTCCAATGTAAGCATGGGTTTTAGTGTTCCAGTTAGTAATACAGTAAGCCAAATAGAAGAAAATTAATTCCCAGGCATATAAGCGAGTAACAGCACCTTTACCAAATTTAAAAAAAAAAAAGACTGACCCCGGAAAATTTCACCTAAGTGCTGTTAAAGGTACTGATAATTTCATGCTACAAATCTCAAGGGGACATAAGGGAGACATGCAGTTCTAATGTCACACTCCCAGACCATGTCCTTCTCCTCCACTCAAAGACTGAGAAAAGAAAGAGAGAAAAGGGACTGAGACTGCCTATTCTAGAAACATCAAGAGTGATTTAACACAACAGAAATACTCTGTATAAAGAAAAACTAAGATAGCACTACATAGGTCAGTATTTTGTTGCAGACGAGCTGATTTATTCAATCTGGCCATAGTGACTTTCAGTCACTATTACTTAATACTGAAGAGTGACTGAAAAATAGTTCAGGAGCCCTCTGCAAATTAGAACTAAGTCAAATTTTCCAAAATGCTTCTGAAGCCACATCAAGAATTGGATTGCAAAGGTGAAAGTAACAAACACAAGTTACTGCCAGTTACTGCCTTGTTGCAACAGCTCAGACACCAACTGCTCTGGATCTAGCCAAGAAGGTACAGCTGTGGTTTGTTGTTTTTTGGGGTTTTTTTGAGCCTTTGACATATTAAAAGTTGGCTAAATCATCCTTATTCACAATTTATCATCATAAGAGATGGAGCCTTTTTTTACGTAACTTAATTCTTTGCCAAAATCTTCTGAGGGTCTCAAAATCCCACGCAGCCAGTAGTTTCCCATTTGTGGTTTCTCCATGTTACTCCCAAGTCACTAATTTTCCAGTTCTAGCTGTGCTCACCAGCTGTACAATTCAGTTTATACACATCCCTGAACAACTCTCTCAAGCTGATAAATGTTGCCCAAACACCACAATCTTTTACACACCTATGTCATTTGTGGTACCATGAGGTACTGCAACCCCACCTTGCAGTACATGAAACTGAAGAATTGAGTTTGTTACTGCATGTTTTGAGGTGTTACCCAGAACTTTTGTTTACAACACTTACCCACCCATTAGACCACGTCCTTTGGCTTTACAGCATCCTGTTTAATGTAGAATATCTATGTAGCATGTCTGCTACTGCTCCTTTGCTACAGGTTTTTGTTCCAGTCTAGGTTCAGTTTTGATACTATCAGTGTTTTTAAAAATATTTTTTCATATTTTTTATGAAACTGCAGCTGAAAGTGGAGATGGAAGTGATCACATGCATGTCCTGTGCCATCTGCAGGGAACTGAGGTGGATTCTCTTCCCTTCTTTATGAATAACAGTGCAATTTGTTCAGTAAATATAACGCAAAATCACCAAGGGTAATGTGTAAAAAAACAGCAGGCCAGCACAGATTTTTACAGCTTCTAAATTCGTGTGCAACCTGGTTGGCCAAAATGAGCCCAAGGTTAACACTGCCACGGAGAGGAAATCCAAACATCATCAGGGTAATGCAAACCTCGTGTGCGGCAGTAACTGGAGACAGCCAAGCACAGCGAGAGGGAGCTCTTGCCAGGGAGAGTTCAGGAATGGGGCCGCGCTGGTGAGGGAATGAGCTGCACTGGAGGATGCAGGGCATTCTACCCAACAAACCAGCACAGGCAGCCAGCAGACAAGGTATGGCATCCTGCAGCAGTTTAGGAGATTACTTAGGTAATAACAAGAGACAAATACCCCTCATTTCTTATAACCATCCAGGGAAACACATCTTTGTTACCATTTCCCACTAATACTTTGTATTGTGGGTTTTTAACATAGTTTACACTGAAAATGTTATATAAAGAAATGTGACTATCAATAAAAAGAAATATTAGAAAAGGTTCTCTGTCACAAGTTTAATCCAGAGCAAGAGACCTCACTGTTTAGATTTTATTGGTACTGAAAATCTGATGCAGAGTGAAAATATATGGAAAATAAAGTAAAAGAAACCAAGTAATTTGACAGCTGGACTGTGGTTCTGCACTCTCTTTGCCAGGTTTGACCATTAAAGCTCAATCTCTTCCCTGCTGTCTCCAAATGGATTTGCAACTTCCTTCTGTTCTGTGGCACAATTTCAACAGATGGGATAAGGAATGTTGCCCAGCCAAACTAGCTTAAAGCTTGGTGATGACAACACTTCTCTGGGCATGGGAGATTAGGGTTTGGATTTCCTATGGATGTAAATGTTACTGAACCTCAGTTTTCTCAGTGTTAGATGACTCTTCTCATATCATAGTGTTTAATGAGTGTGGGCTCTGTCATCACTGTCAAACCTCTAAAAAAACAAAAGCAAAAAACCAAACCAAAGCAAAAAAAATATAGTAGATATTCTGTTCTTGAAAACAAAAGGATGTCAGTTGACAAGGCATCTCCACGGTAGAAGCTGCAGAAACTCAGTGTACGTGAGCTTTGCAGAACCATTAAATCCTTCTGTGGAAATTTAAAATCTGCATCTACAAGATTAGCCCAAGTTCATACAAAGTCCCAGGCAAGCAAGGATGGAAGAGGAGATTGCTGACTCCCAGCTACCACAAGGGAATTTTCCTCAGTAGCCAGAGTGACCTGACCCTTCAGGTAAGAATCCACCCGTGGTCTACCTTCCACTGCCTGTCAGATTACAACTAAGGAATAGCTTACCTTGAGCAATTATGCCATGTTTCCACTCAAATCAGATTTCAAGGAAGGAAAACTGTAAGGAACAATTAGCATCAAAGTGCTACTCACACTACCAAGCCACCTGGTTCCCATTTTCACACTCCTAGCAATGTCACATCGTGAGGTTTGGATGAGACCATCCACTCTGCATGAGGCACAGGTACCTGCTTTGAAACTGAATTTTGAAACTGGACTTTCAAATACTGTTACAGCCTTCTCCTAGGTTTTTCTCCTAAAAATTCTGCCAGTGTTGACTAACAGCAAGCAGTGAATTGGATGTCCTTCTAGGCTCATGAATGACTTAGAAAATCAAGTGCATTTGTTCAAACTGTACCAGCAAATCCTTTCTTCATTTTTCACATGTGATGCAGAATTGTATAAGCTATACTTGTAGGTTATAGCTGTAAAAGCAGCTATAACCTGCAAGTATAAGGTTGTAACTGATGCTTCCCACACCTGCCTCAATGCTGTTCTTGTGCAAGGACAGCTTCTTTAATGGGGGTTAAGCCATCAGTGCTGGTAATCAGGTTTTGCTCTGCTTTCCAGATAAAGGCATTTTTAACAGTTCATGTTACTTCTAGACTGCTCATCTTTGTTTTAGAAAGACAGGTGTCTGCCAGGGAAAGCTGGAGCTTCCCTTGGAATGGACAATGTAACCCCCCTCCTTCCACATTATTATAATTCTTCAATTAAGGGCTTTGAGGCAAAGATATGGGAATAGGAATAGAAGTCCTTTACTAGGAATATTAAAAAATACAAACATAGTCGTACAAAAAAACAAGCAAGCAAACAAACAAAAATCCTAGAAACCCTGACAGAGTCAGAACAGGACCTGAGACCCTGTTGGTCAGGGTGCTGGGAGCAGTCCAGACAAGTCCTCCTGGAGTGACAGATGTGGTTCTGCTGGAGTAGGGATGACCCTGTAGAAGAGCCCAGTGGTGAGATGGGTCCGGTCCTCCTCTGGGAAATCCAGTGGAGAAACATGCTACCTGCTGTTCCTGAGTGTCAGTTTTTATCTAGGTAGGAATGGTGGAGCATCTCACAACAGGATTATGTAACTCTATCAGTCATGTGGTGAGCCCTAATGGCCCATTACCAGAAATATTCTCATGGAGGGAGAATGGGTGGAAAACATAAGGAGCATTGCTCCACCTGGTTTTAACAGCTGGCCCATTATCAGAAGGCACCCACCCTCTCCCCCCTGGAGTTATGAGGAATGGGTTATACACGAGATAAAGAAATAAAAACAAAAGACACCTCCCCAGACGATTTCAACAGATGGAAAAGAGAATGCACATTTTTGGTTACATATTGCAACCCAAGACAGTGAACCAGCAGAGCAGATGAGCTCTTATTAAGGCACACAAAGTTCAGGAGTCAGGTATTTGTCTCCAAGCATTAGGATGGGACTTCCCAGGGAAACAGCGTGCAGTGAGAGATGCAGGTATGGGGTGGAGAAGAACTGCTCAGGGTACAGTCCCAGCCCATGTGGCTCAATTTCTCAAAACACATGGAAAAGGATGTTTTTCTTGAAATAAATTACATTCACCAAAGAGTTTGTCCTACCACACAGCTTTAGAAAGTCATTCTTTGCCATTTTCTTAAACTGTCCAATACTCTGGAGAAAGAATGTGAGTATTTTATGCCTGTTCTCAGTAATGATTATCATTCTGCCAACAGGACACCTAACTGGCCTGGAGATATAACTGAAGGAAAAAAAATCATAAAGACTCTAATATTCAAGTGGAAATAAAGGAATTATTCATATTTTTCCCTCAGATATTTCTAATGCCAAAAACATGCTTTTCACAATGCATCTTCCTCTTCAGTCACGACAACCCTCAGGCATTATGGAAGCTGCACTGTATTCCTTGCCACACAGTCAACTGAACAATCCCACCATGGTTATACATTAGAAGCAACTCGATTAGGAAGCAATCACAAAGTAACAATTCCCATCCAACATGTTGAAACCACACCACAGGATCCTATCAAAATTCCCTATGGTATTACCGAGGCATTTTTACTGTGCTACCAATCTTCAAGATCCTTTTCCCCTCAGTTTCTGTGACCCACCAAAAGCCTCTGCTGATAAACCCATAAAGGATAAATCAATGTTCCAGGGTACTTAAGAGGGCTCTTTTTGAATTTAAAGCTAAACTGCCAGTAATATGGGCTTAGTTAATTTAAGCTACCTGAGAACTCCCTGGTTTTTCATTGATTTATGAATATGAAAATTTCAGATGTGAAATTTCAGAGCTAAACTGAACTGGATTAACATTCACCTTTCAAACTATCAACCTTCAGGTTGGGGATTAAGCAATGAAGGGGATTAAGTTGTAAAGAGCAGGATTCAGTGGATTTCACATACCTGTTACCAGTGTATCATGACATCATCCAGCACTAAGGAGTTCTCAAGGCACAAAAAAAAGCTCAATAAAGCCCTGTTCTTCCCAATTCTGAAACAGGATTCCTATCCTTGCATGAAATATTTAAAGATAATCATTCCTCTGCTAAATTGTCTTTAATGCAAGAGCAACCAAAGGTAAACACGAAAACTGGGCATTAAGTATCGCCTTCATTCTGGAACAATGATTTTAAAACGAGAAAAAGATGTAAAACTAGCAAAGAACCAAACAGTAAAACCAACTCGCTGTACTCCAGCAGCCAAAATTGAAGGGGTGCAGATAACGTGTGTGCCTGCTGCCATCTCCTGGTAGTTCAGAAGTAAAACTGGCACAAATATTAACTTCCTTTAGAAAAAAGGCCGGTCTTCGAAGGAAGAGTTCCCCAAAAACCAAACAAGAAAAAGATACAATTTTATGTTCTACAGAAGGAGCTTTCAAAACTCTCAAAAATCTACGAGAATTTATTTCACTGTACAAGGCAGCCACTAGCTGGATGTAGCTACTTTCAAGCTAAATGGAGTTCTAATATTTGCTTAAGCAATGAATCATCAAAGCTCTTTCATTTTATAAAAGAAATAAGTACTCACACAAGTTATTCTAATTTCAAAATACATTCAGAAAGTTAACTGTAAAAATTTCCACATGGCATTCAAAACCAAAGGAAGTCCCTTTGGGAAGCCTACTCATCATATTAAAAGTTACAGTGCAGATTATTGGACCATACTGACTCATTTTAATATTAATTTCTTTTCATGAATACTTAAAGTTCAAGGTAATCTTTCACTGTTGCAGTACTCTCATTGCCTTTGGTGAAGGGCACAGCACTGCTATTTGTAAAAATATTCCATGTTTCATGCTTTAAAAACAGGATTAGCCAACTTGAAAAGAAATTTTATTTTGACAGCTGACAGGAGGCACCTGTACTTATCCTGCAAACTTTAGTGCTACAAAGACTGTTGAAACTTTCATTTCATAGCCTATTTTGCTATGCTGGAGAAGAGAGACCTGTCCACATCCTCCTGCAAATTAAAAAATAAATAAATAATGGGAATGGACTCTACAAGTGGGTCTTGTCTTCTAGTGTGCTGAATGGCTATGGGAATGTGACCTGGCTTGCCTTAAAAACAAAAAAAAATTGAAGGCATACCAGTGATTTGGCTTGCCCATGGTTCACTGACAATTGGTGAAACAATTATTAAATGTTGCAGAAAAGCCAAGCTAAATACAAAACATTTCTTTTCACAGAACAAGAAGCAAAAAAATTGTGTCATAACATCAAGCTGTAATTGAGAAACTGAACGATGACTGAAGAGTGGTAAGAGACCTAAATTAATTCCAGCCGGGATTTCACATGCCTTATGAAAACGAAGGTTTTATCATGAGATAATTAAAGCAAGGAGAGCCAACTCCTGGTGTGCCAAAACCTATAACTTAGCTTGTCATCCTGGTTTGTGAGAGTCCCTTGGAGCTGGTCAGGAAGCAGCCACTCACCCCCAGGAGTCTCCCTGGGAGAACCGCAGAATCTTTCTCCTGATGGGCATTCCCTGACCACGGAGCATGGTCAGGAACATGAAGAAGGACTTGTGTGCATGTCCCCATCACACCTGGCCAGGCCATGGTCAGGTGGCAGCTGCAGCTTAGTTACAGTACACACAAAATGAAAAGGCCTTGGGGATTTTTTATGGGAGAGAAGAAGGGCAGAAACTGGTGCTTATCACACCACAAATCCAGGGAGAGAAAATCGACCCAACACTCTGAAATGCCAGGTGCAGGAAGCTTAGAGTTGTACCAGAGATCACCAGCCTCTCTCAGTGCCTGCCAGGTGAATCTTGTTGGAAGCTATGAAGAAACAATTAAGTTTGTAGCTGATAAACATTTGCACTTGTGTGCGGTGTGCCTGACTGAAACTGAAACACACTGAAATTAACTTGGTAAACCAGGAACCACCCCGATTCCTTTCTTCTCTCTGATTTTAACTCTAAGACAGCTAGAGGAGAAATATGTTAAGTATTAATTGAAAGCTCTACTATTCTTGCCATGTCTCACACTTTCAAGATCTTTTATTTGTCACAAAAATGAGCAGCTCTCCAAAAGCAAAATGGACAAGAAGACAAGTGTAGAAAAAACTTCAGAGGGCTGAGACCATTTTGGGATAGATAGATAAATAAATAACAGGACCACAGTACATAAGGTTTTAAGCAAAACAGCTGATATTCACATCAATCCAACTTCTGAAAGTTAGGCTTTGGATGAAAAATGTTTCCATTATCACAGCCCTGGAAATATACCACTCTGACTCAGAAAATATTTTATTCATAAGACTTATGTATAACACAATCACTAGTGACCAAGATCCAGAATAAATTTCCCCTAGTTAAATTAAATTATTCAGACCCTTTCAGAACTTCAGCACATGACTTCAGGACTATACCATTTGTTTTAATCACTGCAGCCTGAACTTTGAGGCAAACCGAAGTTGTTTGACCAAGCAGCAAATTCCCTTCACCAAGGCAGCTCAACCACCCAAATGCCTCTTACCCCCTTTTCTTTTTCTTTTTTGGTTTTTCTGGAGTTATTATGGGCTGAAGGAAAAAACTGTTTATCCTGCTTTGACACGTTCTCCCCACCTGCCTCTATCACAGTGCTTGCACAATAGTATTTTTATTTGAAACAGCGTGACTTACACCATGAAAGCCACCAAAAAAAAAAAAAATCATAAATTAAGTATTCGTTCAATTCATACCTGGAGAGCACCATTTTTAGGTTCATAAGGTCGAACGACCTAGGCAAACGCTGAAACACAACTTCCCACGGCATTCCCGCGGCGGAGCTCCTCACTCGCTCCACCCCCGCTCCCCTCAGCCCCGCCCACAGACGCCACGGCACCGGGAGGGACGGGGAGTTTAACGTGGGGGGAAAACCCTTCCTTTCCCACCAGGCCGTCTCGGGACCCGGCCGCAGCCCGTTTTCCACGGACGAGAGGCACAGGGAACGGCGATTCCCAGAGGGGAGCCCGGCGGAGTCGCCTGAGGCGGCGCGCGCCCC
>WEIU01000641.1:493535-567289 GCA_013389925.1 Aegithalos caudatus | reverse complement strand
TCCCTCGGTGTGCCCCACGCCGTGACCGCCCCGTCGCTCCCCGCAGCGTGAAGATCGCGCCGGGCGCCGTGGTGTGCGTGGAGAGCGAGATCCGCGGGGATGTGACCATCGGTAAGGGCCCTGTCCCCGCCCCGGTCCTGCTCCCCACGCCGGGAGCGGGCGCGGGGTGACGCCGGGCTGTCCCCGCAGGGCCCAGGACCGTGATCCATCCCAAGGCCCGCATCATCGCCGAGGCGGGGCCCATCGTCATTGGAGAAGGGAACCTGATCGAAGAGCAGGCGCTCATCATCAACGGGTCCGTGGGACACCCGGGGGGGAGGGGGGAGCTTAAAGACCCTGGGGAGGTAGAGTTTATTAAAAAAAAAATGGCCAAACTTCCTGCTTTTGTCTACATGTGTGGGTGGCACCATGGCTTGGGGAGAAGCCACGGAATCACAGAATTATCAAATGTTAAGTGTTTGAAGGGACCTTAAAGATTGTTTCATACCACTCCCGTCCACTATCCCAGGTTGCTTCAAACCCTGTCCAGTCTGGCCTTCAACACTTCCAGGGTTGGGGCAGCCAGTATTGACCTGGGCAACCTATTCTGGTATCTCACCCCCATCACAGTAAAAATTTTCTTATATATATCTAACCTATTTTTCCCCTCTTTAAGTCTGTGCCCATTACTTCTTGTTCTGTCACTCCAGTTCCTGACAGAGTCCCTCTCTACTTACCTTGTAGGCTCCCTTCAGATACTGGTTGGTTGCTAAGTCCCCCTTCTGAATCCTCCTCAAGCTGACAGAGTACAAGAATCCTAACCCTAGGCAGTCTCAAAATTCTGACAGTCCGGGTCAATTGAGTGGGATATCTGTGGCTGCAGTCTGTCACAAAGTTCAGCTGCCACACAGAACACTGTCATCGTGATCTCAAACATGGAAGGAAATCTGTTCTTCCTTCTTGCAGGTATCCAGAAAATATAACCCCAGAGAGCGAAGATGTGGAGCCTAAGCCCATGGTCATCGGCACCAACAATGTTTTTGAGGTCGGGTGCTGTATCCTTGCTGTGCAGTGACAAACCCTCTGGCACATTGTGTTTCTGGATCCCTCCAGGGGGAAGCATCTGTGGGCTCTGTTGGGGTTCAAATAGCCCAGGGCTGGGTGATGGTTTGAAAATGGCATCAGGGTTTTTCAGCTGTTGAAAAAAAGCAGAGCCTTTTACAGTTTTGCTTAACACCGACCTGTAGATTCCCAAGCGATGAAGGTGGGGGACAACAACGTCATTGAATCCAAAGGTAATTCTCTGCTTCGGCCCTGCTGAGATTTTGCTCCTGTAAATGCTAAGGGGACCACGCTCACAGGGATTCCTCTCTCTCCCTCTCCCTGGCAGCATTTGTCGGCAGGAATGTGATCCTGACCAGCGGCTGCATCATTGGGGCCTGCTGCAATGTCAACACCTACGAGGTGATCCCGGAAAACACCGTCATCTACGGGACCGACTGCCTGCGGCGCGTGCAGACCGAGCGGCCGCAGGTGCGTGTGTGACATGTGGGACGTGTGGGACATGCTGCCACCTCCTGTCTCCCTCGGGCTGCCTCGGCTGCTGCCCTCAGGCTGTTCCCTCACCTCCCCTGCCTCCCTTTCCAGCCCCAGACGCTGCAGCTGGATTTCCTGATGAAGATCCTCCCCAACTATCACCACCTGAAGAAGACCATGAAGGCCTCATCCACCCCTGTCAAGAGCTGAGCGCCCACCTCATGCTTCCAGTGCCTGGTTGGGTGTTTGGTCCTGGGAAGCACTATACACTCCGGGAAGCATCCAGTCTCCCTGTCCTTCATTCCATCAAACAATTTCTTGCTTGTTTGTGTAATTTATTTATCTTCCACCGGGAATCTCGGACTTGCTTTGAGTCTGTTGTGTCTCACACATTAACTCTATTGTTCGTGCCCTGTTTTGGGAATAAAACACCCCCTGTTCTGCTGTCCGAGGGACGCGCAGCCCTTTGACTGAGTGGTGTGCGGTGCCTGTGTCACACAGGCGCTGTCGGTGCGGGTTTGTCACCGCCTACCCCGGGGACGGCCCCGGTGCCACCTCCCCGCGCCTCCACCCTCGCGCCGGCAGAGGGCGCTGTCACCCCGCGCTTCTCGGGGGTCCCGGATCCACGCGGGGCCTGGGATGGGAATGGCTCCATGGATCCGGTGCCACCCCTCTGCCCCTTTCCCTGAAGGCTGCTCCTGCTCGGATTTCCTCCCAGAGGACCAAGAGCGGAGCCGAACTTTGTCCACTCGTTCCACTGGAGCCTCGGTACTCGCCGCATTTCCCAGCCGTACCCCCGGAGCCCCCAGCTGTTCACAACTTCCCCTTTATCCCTGTATGACACAGTCCAGCGTTGTGTCCCAGCACAGATGGACGTCGATGTGGCATAAATTCCTGTAGGAAAGAGGGCGAGAGGGGAGAGTATCAGCAACTACCACAGAGGAACCCCAATTTTTGTGGGACATGGGGCTTTGGGTTGGGACCGGGGGTTTCAAGGTAAGGAAGTGGAGGAGTATCTGCTGAAGGAAATTGGATTTTCTCCCCGAGTCCAGTTTCATGGCTACAAAAAAATCCAACTCTCCCCTTTCTCTGGTTCGTGATTTCAACCTGGGTGCCAGCACTACTGGGGAACTGCAGCGCTTCCCCAAGGCCGAGTCCAAATAAGGGCTGTGAATATTGTCCCGCCCGCTGTCCAGCGAGAGCTTTTTGTGGAGATGCCTATGGAGGGGGAAAACAACGGGAGATAAAACACATGTCTAATTTCTCCCCTTGCCGAAAATCTACCCCAAAATCCAGAGGCTCCAGCAGATTTGGGTGACTAGATCAGTCTCTGCTCTAGATTCCCTCCGGGGGTCAGCTCCCTTTGTAGCCAGACACTTCCCACTCCCCCAAATCCACCCGGCGCAGTTCATTTCCACCTCCCTCCCGGCACGAGCGGTTCTGCCCTGTAAATCGCTGCTGCGGGGAGGCTGCAAACCTGTGGGTGGCCAGGCTGTGTCCCCCGGGCAGCCGGCAGGACAGGCGGGCAGCTGCCCCCAGGTTTGTTTCGGCCGGTGAGGCACAGAAAGGCAAGGGGTGACCTTAAGCGCCGGTTGGGAAGGATCCCTGTACCACGGGCAGGATGTCCTCGGCGTCACCTCCGGCCCCCGGGCATTGTGCGCAGGCAGCACCTGGTCTGTACACAGATGCTGCTCTCCACCGCGAGGGTCTCCCTCACGCTGCTCCGGAACCGAGTGCAGTCCTGCGGGGACCACAGCCTCCTCCGTGGGGCTGTGCAGGGCTGGAACGACACAACACCGAGCCCTAGGATGGAGCGTTCACGATGCCAGGCCCAGCGCAGGCTCAGCAAAAGCCCAGCCTAAGTGTGAAGTCCCAATGCAGTTGCCGGGCCAGGCAGGGAGGGATTGAGCGCCCAGGTTGGGGTGATGAGCCCCCACTGGTCCTTCCACTGCCCCAGCCCTGCATCGGGTGTAACCAGCACTGTCCCCTCCTCTGCCTCACAGCCCTGATGCATTCATGTCCCTGCGACCGTGCCCCATGTCCCCAGCCTGGTGTATCCTTAACCTTGTGTCCGGTGTCCCCAGCCCAGTCCCATGTCCCAAAGACTGTGTCTTCTCTGCCCTATACCTATGCCTGTCCTATACCCCCAGCCCGTGTCCTATATCGCTGAGACTGTGCCCACCCCCCCATTCTTGTGCCCCGTGTCCCCAGCCTTGTATCCGGTATCCCCAAACCCGTGTCCTAGACCGTGTTCTCCAGTATCGTCCTGTATTCCCGACTCTGCATCCTGTGGCCCCAGCCTCGTGTCTTACGTTGCCATCACTGTGTCCCATGTCCCTAGCCCTGTGTCCCGCGTTCCCAGCCCCGCATCACGCGTCCNAGGAGCCTGGCCGGTCGCACCATGAGCACCGTCCCCGCCGACAGGGAGGGCGGCCCCGCCGACACCAGCCTGCCCGAGGAGGAGGTACCGGGGGGTACACACACGGGGGATTTGGGGCGGAGGGGGTCCGGCTTCCCCCTCCCCACCCGCGTTCCCCGGGAGCTCAGCTCCGCGGGTGCCCACGTACCCACGCGGGATGGGGGGGGGCCGCGCCGGACGGTGCCGTCGGAGTCCGCGGCTCCCGGTACCCGGGGCTGCTGCGTGGGGGGAGAGGGACGAGCGGCGGGAGCGCATCCCCGCTCCCCGGGACGCTCCCATTCACCGCCCGCATCCCCCTGGGGCTCCCCGCAAACGCCCCTCCGCCTCGCCGGAGGGAACCAGCTTGTGCGGAGAGCTCCACTCGAGACACGGATCTCCCCGTGGGGCGTGGGGGATAAACCAGGCTCCCCCCAGGTCCCGCTGCCGGTGCCTGGTGCTGCCGGTGCCCGTGGGTACCGTGCACCCAGCGGCCGCGCATCTCTTTCCCATGCGTCTCACCCCAAAAATGTCCGAAACCCTCCCATCCCCACGGGAGACCAACCCCACACCCCGCCACGGTGAGAGCTGGTTTTCTTCATTCCAGCCGGAAAGTTCCTGGTTTTGCCCGTGACCTTGAGATGGGAATTTGGACTTTGTGAGGGTGAGAGCGGGAAGATTCCTGAGAACTCCTCTTCCTCCTCACCCTCCACCCGGCTGGGCTGGTCCAGCAGGTCCCTGCCGGGGTCCCTGGTTGGTGGCCAAAGCTGGGATCAATCATGCAGCTCCATTGCCCTATGTCGCCTGCCTTCATTTGCTTATTCCAGAAGTGGTTGTGGCTTCAAACTTCCCAAAGTTTCCTAAATAACGGGGAGTTTTTCCCACTGCTGGCCTTGCGGGGTGTGTAGGAGATGATGCTGCGGCTGTGGTTCTGTTGGGCACGGCAGCGGGTGACATCCATGGAGGCCTGCTTTTCCAAGAAGTACACATGGCGTGTACTGCGCTGGCAAAGGGCACCCCTCGCTCTGCTCCCGGTAGGATCCTGAGGGCCTGGGGCTGGCTGTTGCACTGCTGATCCTTGGGCACCCCCTGACCCGGTGATGCTGGACATGGGGAACACCCGGAGGGGACGGCTGGGAGGTGCCAGGGACACGCACAGAGCCGCGGACACATGAGGAGGGCGATGCCCACTCATGCCTGCAAGCAAGCCGCGCTCTTCCGGTGCCAGGCAGGTATTTTCCCTGCAGGACTTTTTCCAGCCCAGGCTGGAGGAGCTGGTGCTGTCTATTTGCTCAGGCGCAGGGAAGGGGGTTGTCCAGCTCTACTGTGCCTCACCTCCCCCCTCCCAGGGCTTGCCTTCCAGCCTCCTGTTCCCTCAGAAAAGAGGGAGAAGCAGCCCCCATGCCGGGGAGGTCAGCCAGGCTGCTGCCAGGTGGGAAAAGCCCCCACTCCATCCCCGTTCCTCCTGGCAGCCCGGGTGGCCTCCCCGTCCCTCTCGTCTGTACTCCCGGGGAGGATCCCCCCCCCCCGTGCAGGGGAGCTGTGGGCCAGGGGTTTCCCCACGTAGGAGCCAGAACAATTTGGGAAGGCGGTCACGTCACTTTGGCCGGGCGAGAACGGCATGTAAAAGGCTCGGCGGAGCCCTTATTTGGTAGCGGAGTGGCTGCGGAGAGCCCGGCTCGTGGCCCTCGTCCCCATCCCATGCCAGATCCCTCATCCCGGAGGAACCGTGCCACAGGGAGGGAACCCCAGGGATGGTTTCTAGGGGGAATGTGCCCAGCGAGTGGATAAAATTTGCCCCCGTGCCCTTTGTTTTGCATTCCCCCGTGCTCCTGCTTCCTTTCCTCCTTGAAGCGTGGGGTCCGGAGGTTTAGGAGTAAGCTCCAGGCGGGACAGGGACGTGTGACCCCCGCCTGATCCCGCCGCTCCTCCGCTCTGTTGCAATCCCCCATCTGCTCCCTTGGCTGCTCACTGCCTTTTCCTCTGCCGCTTCCTCGTTCCAGCCCCGGCAGCTCTGGACTCGCTTTTCCTCTCCTCCTGTCCTTCACCGGACGTGAGAACCGTGATTTTCCAGAGAAGCGGCTACGGGTGGCGAGGCCAGAGATTTATCCCGGTCCTCCCGCATCCCCCGGGCGGAGGGGCCGGCATCCCTCGGCCTCAGCCTTGTTTATGTCGGGGAGTTTTGCGGGCTCAAGGCATGCGTACACACTGCCCGGGAATCTAAACCCAGCCGAGGAAGACGCTCCATTAGCCAAGAGACTATTTATGCCAGGACTAATCCCGGCGGGGCGGGAATGCACCCCGCCGCGGGGGAGGTAGCACCCCGCTTTGCCGGGAATGGGAGGGGAAGCCCTGCTCGCCCTGTTCCACGGCTCAGTGGCAGCCCCGTGCCATCGCCCTCCCGCTCCCGCCGGGATCCGGTGCCTCCCTGGCGGCGGGCAGTCGAGCGGATAATCGGCTGGTGGAGAATTAAAGCGAGCCCCGCTGAAAGGACGCATGGACGGACGAGGGACGGGAGCCGGGCTGAAGGAGGCGATTAAATGCCTCGTGGATGAATCACCCGGACGCCTCCCCACGGCCTGTTAACGTTTACGGGGGTGGTTTGGCAGGGCAGGGGACCGGGACCGGGACTGTGCCGGCAGAGCACGGCCGCTGGGGCACCTGGAATCCCTCTGGATCTGATGGGGGATATTCCTTCCAAGCCAAGGAAGTGCCTCCTTGGTGCCTCCTTACCTTCAGGAGACAAACATGGCTTATGGCTTCATGTGAGGAAGAGGAGGAGGGCTGCTGGCGCTCCATCATGGCCCTCTCCATGCTGGGATCAACCTTGATCCATACTCTGGAGACCCCAGTCACCTCCTGGCCCAGACCTTTGCCTCTCCTTGCATGTCCTCAGCCCTGACCATCCCAGCAAATCTCCACAGACCCTTTTCAGCATCCCTTAAACTGGCCCAAGATGAGACGCAGGATTTCAGGAACAACAGAATGGGATGGTGGGATGCAAAGCTGAGAGGGACAGGCCAGAAGTGGGATGGAAATGATTTCCAAGGAAGAGGAGAGTAGACATGAAGAGCAGACTTCCTGCAGGGAAAACAAAAGCCAGGAGTGAGGCAACACAGGTAGGATCCAGCAGCCCTGGCAAATCTGGGAGCTGTGGGATGCAGCAGCAGGAGCACAGGAGGACTATGGAAAAGGACTTGGAGCAGTCCGGCCCCATAGCTGCCATCCCCATGGAAGGAAGACAAGGTGGTCACCTTTGAGCTCCTCCTTGAGCAAACACTGGCATTTCTGGCTTTAAAAAAATCTTTGGTTTCACCCCACATTTGAGAAAGAAGGAGAGATGGAGAAATGCTCCAGCAAAAAGAAATTGAAAGATGTTCATACAGCAGAACTGAAATGAAACAGCTCAGGCTGTCCAAAGAAAGTGTGGGGTTTAGGCTGGGGGAATCCCATGCTCCAGTGCACTTAAATCCTTGCTTGGAGATGTCAGTCTAGCCCCATCCCATGACATCCTTGGGAGCCATGCCTGATCCACCTCCCAGGAGTAATTCTTCCCTATGGAAGAAATATACATGCTTGCTGCCTGTCAATCCTGTGATAAGGTGCTTTTTTTTTCCTGCTTCAGGGAAGGATTTTGCCCTAGGAATGTTTCTGGTAGAGGATGGGGACTGAATTCCTGGGATCTCTCAGCACAGAAAAACCTGGAGCAGCTCCCTGTGGGCCAAAGCTCCCCTTCCATTTAAGGGCAGGAGTAATATTTCTGTCTAGAATCTTTCCCTTGGCAAAAGGGTATCTGTCCAGCCTGCTGGGATTATTCTCAAAGATGCTCCCTCGCTCTGCCAGTCCCACCTGCTCGTTACCCAGCGAAAGGATGCTCCTTATGTAGGACCTACTCAAACATCCCTGGGGCTGGGAATGTTCACAGATGGGGAGCACCCGGGAGTTCACATCCATCCCTTGCTCTGGGGCCCAAAAAACCTTTTGGGGCTGGAATCCAGCTGGGGGATCCTTTGGAGCCCTTCTCCCTCTTGCCGCTGTATAATTTTACAGATTCAAACTTGGCCGACCTGCGTTTGAACTTGCAAAGAAAACAAAGTCATTAGAGAAGAGAAGCCCTTCCTCTGTGGGGCTGAATTTCGGAGGCTTCCTTGGGATCTTTCATCTCTGTCTCTCTCCCATGTGGCAGTGGGGATAAATGGTCTGGCAGGCTTGGTTGGGCATGTACAGATTGGATTTCAGGGGTGTGGCAAACTGGCAGCAGGTTCCTCCACTCCCCACATGCCCTCTCACTGGAGCTGTGGCCAATGTCCCTAGTGTTTCCTGAAGCTGCCGAGGGAGAGGAGAGGCAGGAAGCCAGGGATGACTCCAAGGAATGAGGGAGACACAGGACACCGTGCAGGGATGCTCGGCCTGCTCAGGATGTAAACCCACTAGGTGGGTTTAGTAAGTTTGGTGGGTGGATGAGTCTGGAGAGCCAATTCCCTGGACAGCAGCCATGCTCAGGAGGACCTGTCTAAAGCGAGTAATTTTTACCCTAGGAAAGGAAAAGTTTGTTTTCTTTAGGTTGAATTTCATGGACACAAGGGAAGATCCTCCAGGTGAATCCCTCCCTCACAGCTGCCAGAAGTTCTGGCAGTGTCTCCACCGGGGGATGGGGCAGCACTGAACACTGTGGGATGCTCCATCATTCCCTGGTCTCAGGAGACAGGCAGAAAGCTGGCAGGGGTCCCCTAGGGCACTCTGGAGGATTGTCCCATAGAGGGGACAGGCTATCAGGCTGTGCCTGCTGCAGCTCTAGATCGGGAAGGGGTGATCAGCTTCTCTGCTGATCTCATCCAGCCTGGATGCTGGTGCCTGCAGGGATAATGCTGGTACCCAGGATGGGTATCACCAGGGCTGTTGACACAGGGGCTGTGTGCAAACAGCTGAGTACCTTTTGTTATTTAATGGATATAGGTCAGCCAGAGGTTTTGTTCCACAAAGCAGGAATGTTTGCTGCTCCCAGGCTGGGAGATGGGGGAGATAGCTTATCTGCAAGAGAAAGAAGAAATGTCAGCAAAAGAATAGGCCTGGACTGGCTGTTTCTGGCTGTTTCCCATGTGTCTTTCCCAGGGAATGGGGCAGGCAGGGTACCTGGCCAAAAAAAAAATTAAATAAAATACATTGAGGTTTCCCTCTTCTCCAGTCCAAACTGAGATTTTGGGGATGAGGAAAGGAGCAGAAAAATGCTGCTCTCCCAGTTACAAGCTGGTTGTAAAACAATACCATGCCAGCACAGGGTTTGCCCATTCCTGAGGAGCCCCACATCCCCCCTCAGGGTGGTGGGAGCAGGATTTCTGCCAAACGTCCCAGGTTTGAGGATATTTGGCAGAAATGATGAAAGTTAGATCCACCCAAAAAGGGTTAAAACCCCTTAAAAGGTGACTTTTACAAACCAGGGACAAGCTGCTTAAATCCAGCCCTCTCTAAACCAAGGCCTTTCCTCCAGGAGGTAGAGTTGGTGTTTGCTTCTCCCAGTCCTTAATGAGCTGTTGCAATTAAACTGAGACAATAGGCATTGTCTGTGGAGGCCAGGATCCTCTGGGGATGATGGGAGAAATCCTGTTTGCCAAACCGGGGTAGGAAGGTGCTGGGATTTTGTTAGCTTTTTATCCTGGAGGGGACTCGGTGGGGTGAGGACAGGTCTCTGTTACCTTTCCATGGTGCCTTAGCAGCTTCTTCCGTGGCAACATGAAGGATGGGGAAACCCCTCCCAAAAATTCAGCATCACTCAAGTGTGGCTTAAGGCTTTTATCTGCCTAGGAGGTTCCCCTCGGGCTGGCACTCTCCCTCTGGCTGCGGGAAGCATGCTGTATCCCCAAGTTAGGGATGACAGAGGGACCCCAGGAACCTCCTTTCTTCTTTTCCAGGTAAGGACACTCTTTGTCAGTGGGTTGCCTCTGGACATCAAGCCCCGGGAACTTTACCTGCTCTTCAGACCCTTTAAGGTACCAAACTAGGGAGGGAAAGGGGGGCTGAAAGCATGAAGGCCTCTGCCCCAGTCCCATGGTCCCAAACCACTTGCTGAGATCTGGGAACCCACTGAAGTTTAATTCAGTCAGTTTATTCAGTTGTTATTATTTAATCATGGGGATCTCCACCAAACATCCTTTTTAATCCTTTCCTTGCAGGGGTACGAAGGGTCTCTCATCAAACTCACCTCCAAGCAGGTAGGAGCTGCTCCAAAAGGTGCAACCACCCCACCATTCCGGGGAATACCACCATTCCCTGGGGTGAGGGGCTCCCTTCTCTGCTCCCCATGAACCTGACTGATGACTCCTGTCCTTCCTCCACAGCCTGTGGGCTTCGTCAGCTTCGACAGCCGCTCCGAGGCAGAGGCTGCGAAGAACGCGCTGAACGTGAGTGTGCCTGACCCAGCCACTCTGTTGCTCCATTTTCCCCTTGTTTCCCTGTCCCTAGATAGATACTCTCTGGATTCCACCATCCCAAGGATGTGCACCTCCCATGCCAACCAGCCCCATGGCATCCTCATCCCTCCTGTCACTGTTTCTCAGCTGCATCCTCCCTCCTGGGTGGCTGCATCCCTCGCACCTTTCTCAGAGCCATCCAGGAGGGCTTGAACCCTCAGGATTTGAGCCTTAGATACAAGTGAAAAACAGCATTCCTAGCCTCCTGTTTATTCAGCAGGAAAAATCTCAGCTAAGTCTACAAAAAAACACCAAATTTCACTTTCTTTTAGCAACTTGTCAAGTTGCCTGAAAATAGTCACAGGTAGTGTGTGGAGCTGGTTCTCCAGTTCCTCCCCAGCTCTCGCTGCGTTTTGGTTTAGGGTTGTTTTTTTCCTTGTCTTCATTTTCAATGTAAAACTTTTTTTTTGGCTCCACTAATCCCTCTGGATAAGAGCTCGGCCTTGTGGGATGCCGACTGCCAAATATGGTGCCGATGCTAAAGATGCCGGAGGAATGTGAGCCGCCTCGGGGCCCAGCAAATTAGCTCATTTCAGGGCTGGAAGTTGAAAAAACCCATAAATAATGGGGAGTTATTTTTGCTGCGGGGCCGGCACGCGGCGGTGCTCGCCCACCCGCTACGCCTCCTTCCCTGCTTCCTTCCCGCAGGGCATCCGCTTTGACCCCGAGATCCCCCAGACGCTGCGGCTGGAGTTTGCCAAGGCCAACACCAAGATGGCCAAGAACAAGCTGGTGGGCACTCCAAATCCCAGCACCCCTCTCCCCACCGCCGTACCTCAGTTCATCGCCCGGGAGCCCTGTGAGTATCCCCGGCAGGGCTCGGGTTGCCAGGCACCAAGGGGGGCTGGAGGGAGCAGGGATACCACGAGGGGTGGCGAAGGGGAATACCAGGTCAGACTGGAAGCACTGGTACCTGCTTGCTGCATGGTGGCACGTGCTGGGGGTTCCCATGAGCAGCTGCTGGTGCTGGAGAGGACCTGGGACAGGTGACAGCCAGCCTGGCATGATGCCTGGGAGCAGGATGAGGTCTCAGGAGAAACCTTGGCAATGTCCTGTCGTGAGTTCTCCGTGCCCGTTTCTGCTTCCACGTCTGTTCTCGCGCAGATGCTGACTCCTCACCTTGCTGTTGCACACAGGCATGAGCTGCACACTCTCCTCTGCTGAATCCCTGGGATTACTAAACCTCTTGGAGATGAGCCCAGCCCTGGCTCGCTGAGTGATGCCCCCAGCCCTGTAGCATTGCCCACCCCATGTTATCCCAGCAGGCAAATTCTGTGTTTGCTTTGCAAATCGGCTCTCAGTGGTGGCATCTCCCACTTTTTTGGGGCCAGCTCTGCTCCTGCCTCAAGGGGATACGGAAGGATGCAGCGAGGGTTGCAGCCCTGTGGTCACCGTTAACTCTCCCTCTTCTTCTCTTGCAGATGAGCTCACAGTGCCTGCACTTTACCCCAGTAGCCCTGAAGTGTGGGGGCCGTACCCTCTGTACCCAGCGGAATTAGCACCTGCTCTACCTCCTCCTGCTTTCACCTATCCCGCTTCGCTGCACGCCCAGGTAATTCCGACCCATCCACCTCCACCGCTCACCCTCCTGCCCACCCCAGACCCGCTTTCCTTCGGTGCTTGCCGCACCACTAACTCTGCCCGGCTGACAGGCACTCACTCCCTGCTCCCTGAGATTTAGGGAAAGCTCCCAAATGGAGCCGAACACTGGCAGGGATCCTGTCTTTCCCCAGACACCTCTCTCTGCCTTCCTACTTTCGCTGGTATCTGTGGTGAGGCAGGTGGTGTGGGAGGAGAGAGGGCTGGGGATGCTCTCAGTCTGGACCATTCCCATCACACCTGCCACTGCAGCGCCCATCCAGCTGCCAGCGTGAGATGAGGGCTCCAGAACCCCTGGCTGCCCCTGGAGCATTGCTGGGATGTGGTGTGCTGTTCAAGGGGTGTGAAGCCATGCAGCTCTCATGGGGGGTGGGGGGAGGAGGCAATGTGCAAATGGAGAATCCATCTTTTATTGACGAGGTGCTGCCTCGTCACAAGCGCCTTCTGCCAGCTGCACTGCCGGTGGCCCTGATGGCAGCATGTGGCTGTTAAAAATTAACCATCCGCCTGGGAGAGGAGCGGGGGATAGAGGAGGAGAAGTGGAAATGGTGGAGGAAGAGAATTTCTTTGCAGTGCCAGCCTTGCAGCATCATGGGGATGCTGGAAAAGGACCCCTGCCACTAGGGGGGGAAAGGGCAGCTACCTCCTCAGCTGGACATCATCCTGGCTTTTGTTCCTTCCTGCAAGCCCCAGCTCAGTGATGAACAGGAGGTAACAAGCACATGGAGATAGATTTGCCAGACAGACTGCATCCAGAAGGCTTTTGGCCTTGGCCTGCCAGGAATGAGCCAGGTTATGCAGAGCCACCATCACTGGGAGGTGGAGTAGCCAGGAGCTGGTTTGAGCAGGAGCGTGAGGATAAGTGCTCAGTGTGCAAACCATGTGCAGCCTTTGGATGAAACTCCAGGTTTTTTTGAGCCCTGCCGTTCATAGGAAGAGTGTTGGTAAATATTATTGCAGCTATGTACTTGCCTTGTCAAATAACTGCTAACAGGCAGCACCTGCCCTGCTCAGGGAAGTGCACAGCCAAGGAAACAGAGGCGTACGGAAGCTCTGAGGGTCCCTTGGGAAAACCCAGGCCAAGACCTGATGTTAGACAGAAGCAATATTATCTGATGTGAAATATCAGTGCGGTGGGGAGGGTGTGGGTGGCACCTTCCCATCCTCCTGTGCAGCTGCCAGTGCTGTGGGTTTAGTGGGGGAGGTTGGAGACTGGTGCCACCATCCAAACTGGAGTTGCTTCGCTGGATCCTGCAGACAGCAGCAGGACCAGGAACTGCAGGATGGATGATGCTGGCTTGGAGTTATCTGGCAGAGCACTGAGTGCCCGCACGCTGAATTTTGGCATCTGATGTTTTCTGCCCTGCTTCCAAGTGAGCTTTGCAGGAGCGAAGAAGGATGAGCTCACTCCTGCTCAGTTTGGGACCATGGTGTTGCTGTCCCAGCTCCATCCTGCTGGAAGCAGTGATGCCAGGAGCTGTGCTCAGCCTCAGTGTTACCACTGATATTGGAGCCGAGATGGCTGTACTGCTGGAGCTCCAACCTCCCTCTCCCCTGTGCCTGGGAAAACCAGGGAAAGGGAGCCCAGATGCAGCCTGATCTTGCCAGGGTGGGCAGCCACTCCCCTCTCACCTTTTGTCTCCCTTGTGTCTGCAGATGCGCTGGCTCCCTCCCTCCGAGGCTGGTTCTCAGGGCTGGAAGTCCCGTCAGTTCTGCTGAATGCCGGGTGAGTGCCACTGCCCCGCTCCCATCCCTCTGTGCTGGCTGGGGACCACTTCCACCTTTACCCTGAGCTTTCCCCACTGCCACTCCTGGGGTCTCCAGCAGCTCAGGGGGAGTGGCCACTTTTCAGCAGACATCCAAAGTCCAGTTGCCCTCCTTGTCCCCAGAAGGGGATGTCCGTGCCACGATTCACCCAAACACTTTCCCACGTGCCCTGGGGCAGGATGGAAAGGCACCAAGCCAGAGGGAGTGTTGTGATGGAAAAGGTAGCCCTGACACAATCACCTCATTAAACCTTAAGGAAAACTATCCAGGCAGCCTGGGGTGGTGGGGCTGCCAGAACAAGAAGCACAGCCTTACTGAGCACTAGGCTGCCCAGCAGGAGGGAGGGATGGATCCCATTCCATCTGGGACCTCTTCGGATGGAAAAAGCCTTGCAAGATATGCTCTGCAAATAACTGGTCTTTGTGGATAAATAAAGAAAGGAGACTCAAATGGAAGAGGGAAAAGAGCCTTGGTGGACAGTGAGCAGTGCCTACCCTGCAATCCCAGCCTGACTGGACCATCCTAGCTGGGAACTATCCCTGCTGGGAAGCCTGCTTCCACACCCAGCTGTGGAGAAATGCCAGTGGATCCAATGTGACTGCTCTGCCCATCTGCCTGGCATCTGCAGCCCTGTGCTGCAGCCACGAGGTCACTCAGCCGGGAGGGCAGGAGGCCCAGCCCTGGCTGCAGCCGGCCCCAGACTTGGATCCATCAAGAATTTACCAGCTATTTTAGGCCCAGCAGATAAAAATAGGGAGTAGCGAGGTTTTGGGAACCAATGGTTCTTCCAAAATATGCAACACGCCAATGTTTCCAGATAAAATGTAAGCAGGGACGTATTTGGGAAGGGGAGATGAGTGAATCCATTGAAACACCACCCCAAGAGCCACAGTGGGTGGTAAGGATGAAGGGTCAGGGACCTCCTGTTTCCCTTTGGGGTTCCTCCAGCTGGGAAGGGCACAACCCACTTTGGCTGAGGGCCTGGTTGTCCTGCTTACATCTGTCTGTATTTTCTGCCTGGAGCCCATCACAGTGGGGCTAATCCCAGAATCAGTTAGGTTGAAAAAGACATCTGAGATCACCAAGGCCCACCTTTGGCTGAACTAAGCTGCGAGCTGTCCCCTCAGGAAGTGCCGGCTCCAGCCACTGTGAAATCCCCCCTCCAGGCAGCAGGCTGGCCCCAGCACCAGTGTCCCTCACTCTCCACTGTGCCCTCCCACAGGTCTCAGGTGTGTGATGGTGGCCTACAGTCAGTCTTGTGGGTATTAATGGAGTCTTCCAAGGTGGCTACTGGGTTGATGTGCTCTCCACAGGACCTCAGTGTGCTGGTAAGGATGCAACCCTGTGCACTTGGCTGTGCTGGGGAGGGGGCAGAGGAGTGAGGAAGCCAACACAATGTCCCTGAAGGAATAGCCCCTGAGGCTGCTCCAGCTACAGCTCTGCAGAACCATGGCTCTGCCATTCCCACCTTTATCACTGTTATCTGGGGTGAGAGTTTCCACAGCCAAGGAATGCCTCTCGGCTTTGAATTACCCCCGCTAATCTCATCTCCGTCCTTGCTTCCTGCCTTGGATCAACAGAGACCAAATTCCTCTTAAGTGCAAAATGCAACTCAAACTTAACTCCCGGCTTCCCAGTTCAAACCCTGGGTTTGACTACAGCCAATGGGAGAAACAAAGTGGGATCAGTAGGGTTCTTTATGCCTGGGATGTTACGGTCTCTCCCTGCAGGCATTTCCCACCTTGCCCTTTCCCTGCTAAACAACTGTCCTTAGAGCATGGTCCTGACACAAATTTCCAAAACAAGCCTCCCTCTCCCCTACCTTGCTTCTTCCCTTCCATGAAGGAAGAGAGATTAAACCACAGCCCTTTTTCCTCCATCACAGCTGCTTTTTTTTAACACCTCTCTTTGTTGTTTCAGGCTTGAAAAAAAACCTCACACAAGTTTGGATTCCTCCAAGACTTTCCCACAGCCTCTATCACACATCTGCTCTCCTAGAAGAAAAAAGAAAAACATACCTAGTAATAATATTTTCCTCTTTTACACTGTATATTTGTAAGGAAGAGTGTGTTACTCCCGAAAGCATGGTTTGACAGGCATTGTAGTGTTTGAAAAGGCTTTTCAAATGGAACCATAGGAAAGCAGACTGAAAAAAAACAAAAAAACAAAAACAAAGAAAAAACAAGAGCAAGTATTTTTGTACCAAAGCTCCTCAAGAGGAGAATCTTACACCTGGTTGGACCACAGGTTTTGTGCTTGATTTTCGAGGTGTGTAAAGAAGAGTCTTATTATCCCCTGGCCCCGTCAGCTGCATGTTGAAGGCATGATGTTCACGAGTGTGAGGATGTCGACACACATGATGCGAGTTTGTAGGAATTGTGCTCCCTCTGGCACAGGAATTGTGCTCTGGCCATGTTGGCAAGGCATCTGCAGACACTACAGTATTACTGTTTTCTTCCCATTTGCACCAAATGACGAGCAGGCAGGACAATCAGGAACTTTCTTCCGTGTTTTTTGTTGTGTTTTTTTTTTTTACCTTGGGGCTGTGTTCTTAGCTGCTGTGCAAAGCTTCCGTGGGGTACAAGAGCTCGGATCAGGGATGGGCGGACAGCCCACACATGTAGCAACGTGACAATTTGCCTCCTCCTCCTCCTGCCATGACTGCTCCAAGCTGTTACGGGCAACATGAACTGCTGTACGAAAAAACATACCAACAAATCCTTGGTTTGTCAGCTTCCTTGAGGTTGGACATGAGTCCTGAGGGGG
The DNA here is from genome assembly GCA_013389925.1 of Aegithalos caudatus. Lineage (NCBI taxonomy): Eukaryota > Metazoa > Chordata > Aves > Passeriformes > Aegithalidae > Aegithalos > Aegithalos caudatus. The sequence goes on along the minus strand of WEIU01000641.1, from coordinate 550,780 downwards.
TTCCCATTATGATGAAGCGCTGGCCTGGCCTGTGGTTTTAGTGCCGATGTTACGCTGGTCCAGCTGCTCCCCGTGTGGCATTCCCACGTTTCCATGTGCGAAGATGAGAAGCGGGGCTGCCAACATCCTTTTACAGACATAGAGTACCAGCAGAGACGCTGCTTGACATACTAGTTCTCCTTCTCCTTGCTCCAGGAGGAATTTGGAAAAAGAGCAAACTGACCCAAATCCTCTATCAGGTTTCAGTTTCTTGCAAAAGGTGGTGCAGAACTTCTTCCATTGCCTTTCCCCCCGTCTCCATTCCAGCTGCAGGGAACACTGAGCTCAGCTGCTGCCCAGGCCTCGCCATAGCTGCTTTTTCCCAGCTGTTCGTGGCCTCGTTAAACATCATCACCTTTTCCCTTCTCCTTCCTCTTGTCCTGTGGGTGGGCCAAAATAAGTCGGCTGAGATTGTGGCCGTCAGGGTGGGACAGGGGGATGAAAAAATGGGGTTTTTCACGATCAGAAACTGTCCTGTTGGGGTCTTCTGTAAAAAATGGGCCCGATAAAAGCGATGTGAGAAGAAATCCAAGACAAACCTCAGAGCGGCTCTGAAAGGAACGATACCAGCGTTCCCAAGTGACGGACTAACTCTTTTAGCAAACTATTTCCTGTACTTTGTCTCGTGGAGAGGAGAGAAGCTTCCACATTGTCTACTCTGCTTTTGGAAATATGTTTAAAGGTACTTTTCTATTGTAATTTTTTAAAAATAAAACCGGTGATTATTATAAGTTACACGCAGAGCGTCGCTGTGTGCTGTGTATCTGGCTGGGAACAGGGAGAAGGATCCCAACACACCCCTCAGGGCCTTGGCGAACGTCAGCCTCTTTCCTCCCTTGGGAATAGCTGAAAGCACTCTGAGACTCCTGGTTGATTTTTCAGGGCAGATGCCATCGTCCTGTTTGGCTCTCTTGGATCTCCAGGAAAGCTCCAAAATCCAGGCTGGAAGGATCAGCAGGCTTTAAAGAAATGACTCCAAGTTTACAAAGATGTTATCGGTTAGTTTTTAAACCTACTAATCTTGGCAGGGAGCACAGGAGCTAGGATGCAATTTTCCATGAGCTCAGCCTCGGCTGAGGCAAATGTAACCTAGAGACGAAGGGCCAGATTAGCTCTGTATTTTTTTTAACATGCTGGGAATTTTGAAAAACTCTGCTTTGTAAGCCCAACCTAGAAATTCCTCCTGCTTTCTTTGCTTTGCTCCCCCACCCTGACAAATGTGACCAGCACCCCCAGGAGCTTCAGGCAACAGGCCAGGCTTCAAAAACAAAGTGCCAGGAGCAAGCTCCAGTTTAGCAAAGGCAGCCTGGAAAACGGGGTGTATAAAGGACAGGATTGAAAAACCTACAAGCTCCAGGGTGGAAGGAAGAGTCACGGCAGTTATTTGAAACCCCTGGCTGGCAGGGATGAGTTAAGCCCTTAATGCTGGATGTTAATCCCACTGCGGCCACCACCGCTGGCCACCACCACCAGAGTCACAGCTTTCACAGCTTTCCTTCCAAGTTGCAGCCAGTGGAGAGGTTTGTTGGCAGGCATGGGGGAGGAAGGGAAGGGAGCCACAACACACTGCTCAGCCCAAGAGCTGCTCCGAGCAGCAGCAACTGGCCAAAGCCTCTGTCCCAGGCACCACTTTGAGGGACACACAGATGTTTTTGGGAGCGGATTCAGCAGCAAACATCCTCCAGCTAACAGAGCCATGAAATGTGCACACATCCTGGACTTTGCCTGGGCATTGCATCTGCTCCCAGATCCGCCCTGCGAAAAGGAAATGGGGCCTTGCCCAAAATATTTAACCTCTTGAACCACTTTTTTTTCCAATTTCCCCCATAAGCCAGCCTGTTTTTGTCTCTGTGCTGATGAGCACTGCCCTCATCAGCAAGGGGCGGGAGCAGCACGCTGCTCGCCCAAAGTCCCCTTTGCCCGCGGTGACCTTTCCCCCTGCGGCTGGGGGAACATTCCTTCCCTGTGACCATTGGGGCACTTACAGGAAGGCCCAAGCTGCTGGCTGACACTGGAAAATTGCAAAACAGGACCAGGGACTCCCAGGCCAGTGCTGCCATCCAATACAAGGGATAAGTCCTGGCAGATATCAACAGGCAGAGCTGAAAAAACCAAAGCAAGATTTTGCACTCTCATTGTTTCTGTTATCCCAAATCTTTTTTTCCCATCCCCCTAGCATAAGAGCAAGCTTGGGGGTGGGGGGGAGGAATGCAGTCAGCTCCTTCCTGTGCATCCCTGCACAGAGGTTGGCTGACCGGCAGCAGGCTGGAAGCAGCTGCAAAGGCAGGGAACAGCCTGGCAGGGTCTACAAGAAAAAATACAGCACCGATTCCCCACATCAGATGGACACAAGCGAACGGCAGAGCAACAGGAACAAGGTGGGAGAAGGAGAGCCATATCTCTCCGAGGATTTGGGGTGGATGGTCAGGCAGCAGCAGCAGAAGGGACAGGGCATCCTGCCGCAGGAATGGAGATGAACCAGCTGGGCCAGGGAGAGCAAAGGGCAGACAGAGCCAGCGCCAAGGCCAGCAGCACCCACAGCCCGGATGGGGCAGGGAGGAGGAGCAAGCCCAGCGCGCTCCTGGGAGAGGGGGAGAAGGAATAACAAGGCTGGGAGTGGAGAGATGTGAGAGCACCAGGGCTCGGGCAGGCAGGTCTGAAGGCTGAGACACAGGCTGTGAGGGAAGCCAATGGCTAAGAGCAAAGAGATGGGCGGCTTTGTGAGGATAGCTGGGACCTGGAACAACGCTCAGAATTGATTTGTTCCCTGATTCCTAAAGGGGAAATTGAGAGGTGCCACCCTGCAAAGGTCACTACACTGCCTGAGAGCTGCCAGGCAAAGCTGCTGTTCTCCTGCCAGCACAAAAAGGAGGACATTCCAATCCAGGGGGATGAGCCGGGTGCTGCAGATGTCAGAGCCATGCTCCAGCCGACACCTGAACACTGCTACCTGCCTCACTCAGGATACAAACCAAGACAGTGGGGCTTAAAAAAGCAAAGCTGAGAAATACCATTAGCAGGTCCCTGAAATGCTGCCTCTAAAACACTGGGAAGTCAACCATTAGCAGAGTCTGGACTTCATCTCTGCAGTCTCTATAATTAATAACCAGCTCAGGAGGGAATAGAGAACACAACCAACCTGATGGAGGCAGGAAGAAACCGCTCAAGTACTTCAGGCCTTGGATGCAAGCCCAGAAGTGCAGGTATAGAGTAAAAAAAATTAACTTAATGGCAGGACAACCTCCTGCCTTAACCATCCTTTTCTCCTGCTGTGCTTGTACTCTGCACAATGTCCAACCCACGAGGCTGGTGCAGCTCGACACGTGAATCCCAGCCACAGAAGCACTGACGGGTTTTCAGAGTCATGACTGTTTTTCCTGGGCTGTTAAGTAACAGAGACCACTGTGAGCCAAAGCAGCAGAAAGCAAGCTGGGGAAAACAAAAACTGCTCTTACATCATGCCAGGAGACAACGAAGAGACCAGGGCTCCAACCCACAGGTGTGCATAGGGAGAAGGGGCTGCAGGAGGTCTCTGATCCAGCCTCCCTCTCACAACAGGACTGTTGCCACCAAGAGACCTGGGCAGCCTGGTCTTGCCTGGGCAGTGCTTGAACCCTCCATGGATAGATACATCTCCCCACCAGCTGTTTTCTTCCTAATATCAAAGCCAAACTTCCCACATTCCCCTATTAAGTCATCTGCCATAGCTGCCAAAAGCATTTGACCACATAATCCTCCTTACTGCCCTCCACACCATTGTACCTTGTGATTAGATACACCCCCAGCCACCTGCTCTACACACTGAGCAGTCCCAGCTCCCCACGACACCTCCCAGGTCCTCTGCCCCCAGCCCTGACCAGCCTGGGAGCTCCAACCAGCATCCCTGGGAATGGAGGAGCAATTGAATGTCCAGGTGTGAGCTCCCTAGTGCTGAGCTTCCCTTGCTCTGCTGACCCTTTGCTGGAGCGGCACAGGCTGCAGTCACCTCACCTGGGAAGAGAACAGCTACAGCTGTGCAATACCAGGGAGCCCTGCTGTGTCCAGGCAAGCCCTCTATTCTGAGGAGATGCCAGTCTTCCTTATCTGCTTTGCAGGGATGTGTCCAGAGAGCCTGAGCAGGGCAGACAACACCCACAGAGCTAAAGGACAGACCTGAGGAACAGTGCCAGAGCAGACCCGCTCTTCCCCTGGAGGAGATCAAATCCCAGAGCACCTCTGTTTGCCATATCCCTGACTTTGCCAGCAGAAGGAAGCCAGCACCAGGCAGGCTGAGATCCAAGCTCTCCTTGCCAGTCTAAACCAGCCAACAGTAAGCACTGGCTCTACTGGACATCTTTCCCCCAGAAGCAGGAGCCTGCCAGAGGCCCCCGAGGCAGTAACACACAAAGGAATTTGGGCCCGGTACATTAGCAACGACCGTAAAGTGAGCAACAAAGCTGGAAATAATGAGATGTCAGCACCACCACGGTTGCTTCTAGTCATCTGCAAAGGCAGCTCCCCTCATCAGCAGGTAGCAGGAGCTCGGCTCTCCCTGGTGGCCCGGCACCGCCCGGCCGTGCTCATTGGAAGTGACAGCCCTCGCTGGCTGCAGCCACGTGCAGGGCCTCCATACCCCTTCTCGGGGCTCCCTCGCCTCGCTCTCCTCCGCTTTCTAAAAGCCCGGAATGATCAGGATGAATTATAGATTAGCTCTTGTACACATCGCCTTATGTCAGTTTTCTCATTCAACCATACACAATCCTGCTGTTTTCCATCCCCTTCCAGAATGATCATCATAATGGAGGAGGAGGTGGAATAGCTCTTCAGTTAGAGCAAATTTTTGGAGTGAAGTTAGTTAGTAAAGATCCATGTTTAGATGTGTGACACTCCTGGGCTACTCAGCTCATGCCTTACAAAAGGAAAACCTTGTCAGGATGAACCCACCAAATTCTGGAGCTGAGAGAACAATATGCTTGCTGGATAGGGAGAGTGGAAGAGGCAGGGACAGGTAAAGACAGCACTGAGATGGATATGCCAAAGAACCGTCCCAAAGTGCATGAGACCGAGGTGCCTGCCACAGGCCACTTCCATCTGAAATATTCTATTCTATGTTCTCAGCCCAAGCGCCCTCATCTTCCTGGTTTGTGGCAGGTGCTTCCAGGGAGGGAGAAGAAAAAATGGGATAATGGCCCAGGGCTGCCAGGACATAATATGACACCTCTCAGTGGCCCTTTGCAATGAGTCTGAGGGAAGAAGGGTTTTGCCAACATAAGCAAGGTGAAGGCATGGTGGTTTTGGCCACCAGGAGAGTCATTCTGCCAGGCAAAGAATGCAAGGGAACATCCTGGAGGAATATGAAGCAGGTTTACGTTTTTAACAGCTGAACTTCAGCAAAAAGCCTGATCAGGATATAATGCTGGGAAGAGACTGAAGTGGACTGGAATGGTACTAAAATGGTTTCAGCAGACAGACTCATGCTCATATAGTCTGAGAGGTTTTCTAGTTCCACCATTTGATTTTTAAGACATCTTGGGAAAAAAAAGGGACATGGGAATCTTTGGGAAACAAAATCCAGCTCCTGAAGTCTACACAAAAGAGAGGAGCTCAGGCTCCTCTTCGACAGGCTTAGAAAATTGGGTCTGCTCACCCTGAAGAAGAGGAGGTTGCATGAAGACCTCACAGCCCCTTCCAGTATCTGGAAAGGCCTACAAGGAAGCCAGAGAGAGACTCTTCAGCAGGGACTGTAGTGACAGGACAAGGGGGAACTGAAAGCTTAGATATATGCAAGAATGACTTTCCTGTGAGGGTGCTGTGGCCCTGGCAGATTACCCAGAGCTTTGGTTGCCCCATCCCTGGAAGTGTCCAAGGCTGGGTTGGAGTGGGTTTGGAGCAACCTGGTCTACTGGAAGGTATCCCTGCCCATGGCAGGGGGTTGGAATGGGATGGGCTGTAAGGTTCCTTCCAACCCAAACCAGTTTGGGCTATGGTTCTGTGCTTATTGTCTGAATTTGTTTTCTTCACCACTGCTTGTCTATAGTCCATGACACCACTAACAGGCCCATGTCTCTTCCCCTTTAGCTGTTTTTTTTAGATTTTACCCTAACAAGCTGCAAAACTTATTTATGCCCTTTCTGCTACTCTTGCAGAGAAGACATCCACCCGTGAGGCAAAGCATCTAATTCAGTCTTTCCACCTGGACACCACCTGGAGCCTTTTGCTCCTTTGAACACTGGAGCCTGACAAGGCCAGTGCAACACACAGAGCTCACAGTCACTTCCCCTTTCCTGCTCTCCTGTTTTTTGACCTAACATATTTTTCATCTTTCAAAGTAGCTGGAGGCATTTTCTTTAGACTCAGACTCTATTATCCTAATCACTTGAGCAGAGAAACAAAGCAGGTAGCCTACCTTACAGCCAACTTTGGTGCATAGAGAAAGGGCAGTGTGATGTCAGATAACTGGGAAGTTACTCCATGTGACCCCCCCACAAAGGCAGGAAAGGCAACTCAGAGCTCTGCTGTTGTCCAAGCACCACCACCAAAAAAAATCACTGCTCAAAGATACAGCAGATGGAAGGGAACCTTTTTTTTCTCTGAGTGAAGATGACAGAAGAGAGGTGAACAGTTTTGCAAGTGTGCTGTAGGTACTTAAAGCAGAACTGTAATGGAAAACTAAAAAGCGCCAAGAGGAGTTGTTTGTGCTGACCCGGAAGATACAGGAAAGAAAAAGAGTTTCAAAACCACCTGGAGCAGCATGCTTATATATATATATATATATAAATAATAGAGGAAACCTCCTAATGGCATTTGGCAGCTCCTTAAACAGGGCTGACATAAGCAACGCTGGAAGCACTGTGTGTTTCTCAGAAGAGCAGCCTTTAAAACCAGGAGGATAAATGCTGCACTTACAGAAGCACATTTCCCCAAGCTGACAGAACTTATTCAGTGCAACAGCAACAAAGCCTCATTCTTCATCTGCTCACGTGTCCACATCCGAGGGCCTCTGCTCCGACCCCGGCTGCATCAAGCAAGACAACAGCCTGTGCTCAGGCAGCAGCAATCTGCCATCGGTGGGGAGCTGCAGGCACCTCTTTTATCTTTGATCCTAACCCTGGAAGAGCGGAGAAACAGCTCCTCTCCTGCAGCGCCATGAAAAACAGGATCAGCATTGACCGACTCTGGTTTGGAACATCAAAATAAGTTATCAAGAGGACATGATTTGGCCATATTCCATGTAAGGCTGTGCTGCACAGAACACCAGGCATCTAACAAGGAGCTTGCATTTAAGGTGGTTCCTCCCCTCTCTCATCACTAAAAAGATGACAGCGTTAGCCTAAAACAGTAAGTCACCTAGAGGATAAAAATATAGCAAAGATTCCTTCACCTCCATGAAAAGGAAAATGCAACAAGCACAAAAGCTGCTGATTCTCTCATTCTTTAAAGAAGCAACACTGGAAACTTGCATTGTAAATTTATTACTTAACAGAAAAAAAAACCACTTCAGTATTATACCATCATTTTATTTCCCTCCTGTGCACAGAGCAGAAGGTGCAACACGCTTGTACCCACAACAGTGAGGAGACATTGCCAAGGGCAATTCCTAATTAACATTAGGAAGCTCTGGCTGCATCCTATCCCACAGCCTGCTGGGATTTCAGGAGAGGGGGTTTTCTGAGTTTGAGTCTCAGATATCACCGCCTTTCAGTAAAGCTCAGTCCCATGGCAAGGAAGAAGCATACAAACGGTGGGTGTATTTGACTGTGAAAGAAACTTTGCCTGCAGTGATTTTAGGAAAAGGTTTTCCTGAAATAGGTAAAACAAATGCTGTATTCAATCCCACTAGAAAGCCCCTTGTAAGTAATTCCAGGTAAATACCCATTAAGCAGTGTAAAAGCAGAGTTAAGCACTGAGCAGGAATTCCTGCATTACATGCTGAGCACCATTTACCACCCTATGCCAACAGGCAACTAGTGAGAACCCCTTACTCAAAGACACGTTTCCCATTAGCTAATTAAATTAACCTCTAAATTTAGTAGCTCACACTTGCTCTTAAACTGACCTGTTTCACCTCGGCAGTTGCTGGGGTGGGGGAAACACATCACATTATTATATACAGTCAGTCCTCCTCTGAGCAGACACCGAGCCCCAGCAGCAGAAAGCCCGTGTAGAAACGTGCGTTTGCTCCAGAATTCAACCGCTCACTGCTTGCCAGGAACCACATCAGAGTAATCTTTTAATACTCCAACCAAGTGGTCATTGTGAGTCTTAAACCGGCGTTTCTTCTGAGAAGCAGGTTTCTTCCTCCTCTGAATGGGAGCCTGCAAGAAGAAACAAACAGGAGTCAGAAGATCTGTGACATCTGACCTGACGTGTGACACCGCTGTTGGTCACCGCTGCTGTGAAAGATGAGCTCTGCCAGAACCAGGGGTAGGCAGGGAAGGGAAGTGCTGGCTCCTGGAGAAGCAGCAGCATCCAACTCCAAACCAGGCAGGGAGATGACCCTGGGGACAGAGCAGAGCCACGGTATCCCAGGCACAGTAGTAAAGCTGGCATTTGTAAGTGCAGGTTCCAAACCGTCCCATGCAACTACAGAAGCAGTACATGGCCCATAGTTCTATCCACAATCCCATCAGGATTTCACAGCTGTTTAGCAGAAAAGTTAAACACCACCCCCCGCCCCATCCCTGCTTCCTCCCAAAATACTACTACTCTTGATGTACTGTACAGCTTCAAGCAGAATCTTCCACTGTGGAGCTCATGGGGATTCCTGGCGTTTGCCCTCTTTTGAAGCTTCTCGGATTAATTTGCTCTAACGAGTCATAAAAATCTCTGACTGCCGGCTGCAGCACTTGGTTTTTCCAGTTTTTAGCGCTGGTCACACTTCCCCAAGCTCCACAATGCCGTGCACAGGCTCACCAACATGTTTTGGAATTAACACTGCGGGATCAGGATGGGGGATTTCCTAGGGAGATCTATAATTTGCATCTCTTACTATTTTCTTTGGTCCGGTTTCTTGCATGGAAGAAATACCCTGTCGTTTCAGATACTCTTCTATCTTCTCCTCATCCATAGAATCCACGGGAATGCTCCTCCACAGCTTCTGGAATTCTGAAACGACAAGCCTGGTTTTATATATCCCAGTGAGCAAACCCTGGGCAAAGACCCCACAGGAAGGGAAGGAGAGAGACTTGATTCCAAACACTGAAACATTCTGGCGCGTCAGTCTGTCACTGCCAGCAGGCACTCACTCAGCACAGCTCCAAATGTTGATGCACTGCCAAAAACACCCAAAACCCGAAAAGATGAAATTCCAACCAACAAAACAACAACAACAAAACACCCTCGAGCTAAACGGCACTCTGAGCATCAGGAGCACCCGGAGGCAACCTGTGATTTTCATGTTTATTTGCTCTGGGAGTTTGTTTTTGCCCAGAATCTCTAGAGTTGTGTAGGCTGTGAAAGAGTTCCTGATGAAGGGGAATCAATAACCATAAATGGCAACTCAATTTACACATCTTCAGCTGCCACTGACTTGGGAGACTTGTCATCCCATTGTCTAATTTACTGAAGGTTTAAGATATTTACTTCAGGGCTCTGAGCTGTTTATCACTGCAATACGATCCACACCGTGCTCTACAGATAACAAAGTACTAAAATTCCTCTGGTGTTAAAAAGAAGAGAGACACCTTAAAAACCACAGCAGCAGGAAAACAGACAGAGACAGTAAGTCTTAATTAGAGCAGCTGCCATCTGCCTGCACACTTTCTGCCTCACGTAAAGTTTCACAGAGCCTCTGGAATGCCTTCTCCAGGCAGCGGCTGGTACGATCCTACCTCCCTTCATTCCCCAGGCAGGGAGTTAAGATACATCCTGTCAGCAGGTCTGGCTAACAAACTATAAATAAAATACGAGGCACACATAAGCAAGGTAAGACTAAATTTTTCCCTTTATTTCCAGATAAATTTAGTATACAGTTGTCAAAACAACCACAACCTCTGCATGCTTAAGGATCTTTCCTGTTGCAGCAGGGGATGAGACGCTCCAGTGCCCATTTACCACAGATATCCGGGCTCTGAGCAGACGGTAACCAAATGGAAGCGTGCAAAACCAGCCTGGCTCCTGCCCTTGGAACAATTCCCTACCTAAGGCACCTTGTTTTTCTATGCAAATACATGCTTCGAGTCTCAGGCGTTTCTCTTCTTCCTGTTGCCAACAGTAAGAGACTGTCCCAGCTTTCCAGGAAACAAAAGAAAGGAATTTCACCAGTGAAGAACGACAGCGTTCATTTGTGGTAATGCAGTGGTTTTGAAGAGAACCAAAACCTGTCAAAACACTACTTTTGGTTACAGGGAGATAGCTCACAGCCTGTTTCTCACAGAAGCTATCCAGCACCCCGGGATCAGTGTGCACATCCCTTAATGCAAGGACTAACATTGTAGCCAAGACATTCTCCACCTGCTCATCCATTTTGAGGGGGATTCCAGGCTTTCAGCATAGCTGGTGGTGCCTGCAATCACAGATCATCCCTCACCTCATCCTGCTGCAGCAAGTGGAGAAAGTTTGTCCTCTTATTTATGATATCCTGTTGCAAACAAATATGTCTCATTAGAGTTCAGGATATATGGACAAATACGCCCTGGTGCAAAAAAAAGGAAAGCTGAGGATAGGTGCTTAAGGTTAAACTGGTCTACATTCTTCTGGGGAACAGAAGTGAAAAATTAAACACTAGAAAATAAATGGTCAGCTCTTCAGGGATCAGCATGCACAGAAGTGCAGATCACAGTTAATATCTAACTACAGTGCTCTGCATTTCTTGTAGTGCCATGGTTATAACATCACTCCAGCTTCACATCCACCTTTTAAACTTGGCCAAGAAATACAAATGGAACAGGCACCAAGATCCAAAACTGCAGAGTTAAAATGGCCTTTACATACAGATAATTTAATCCACTAATTGGCCCCACCAGTCACTGTATCATGTTCTGCAACTCCATTTAAAAACTACTCCATAAATCAGGCTGCTTTCAGCACTACTGCTTTGGTTGCAGTAATTGCAAAAGAATCTTCTTCCCATGCTGGAGCTCCATGTAGGGCTTTAAAATACTTCACTACCCAGGAAAGAGAGTCACAAAAGCATGGAAACACTCCATACTGAAGGACTGGTTTGGAACTAAAAGCATGGGGTAAAGGTGGAGAGGCACAGGGAGCTGCCACCCTTCAGTGCATACGAGCTGTCTGCACTTAAGTGCATCATCTAAAAGGAAAGGGAGATCCATCCATCATCTCATCACAAAACTGACTTGGTGTAACACCAGACACTGGGCTAAATGCAAGGTCTGAATAAAGAGAGCAGCTGGATGGCTGGCACTGAACCATTTACACATTACCTGTCAGGTTTTTAAGTCTCCAAGGACTATGCCCCTATCAGCCAGGGAAAGTTCAGACCTTGGGAATACACTCTCTGAATTATTGTGACATACTCTCTGAAATATGAGAACTTGTGGGCAAAGCTGGCAATAACTATAGCTCTCAAGAAACAACCCTCTGCATTTGCAGCTGTGGTACTTCTGCAGCTCAGAAAATATACCTTGACCTGACATAGGGAAAGATTTTTCCCGGTTTCCTTGAGAAGAACTGGAAATGCTGTCACCCTGGCCCTTGTGCTGTCTGAAGAGCAGACAACACTGGCAGAAGGCAGCTCCTAGGGAAGGCTTCAATATAACATTTTTTAAAATTTATTTTCTCTGTGGACAGGGCACAAGGAGCTCAGTGCTGCTGTGAGGACTGTAAGGGGTTGGTTGCAGCAGGAAGCTCCCCACATGCTGGCCTGCTCCAGCCAGCCATGGAGAACAGGTTGGGATGTATGCATTCCTGTGGTGCTTGTAGCCATTTTAATTACAGAGGACATTCAATTAGGTTCCCCAACCACCTGTTCACTGCTGGGTGATCTGACACCATCACAGCACAGAAAAGGTGAGAGACTTCTCTCAGAGCCACTAAATTATTTTATACATCAGCCAGAATAGAAGTAAAATGGCTACAGGAGGATAAAAGACAGCAAGGCTTCACCTGACCACAGCAGGCAAGCTGACAATCTCTGCAGGGCTTAAGCTGCTTTGACAAGACAGAGCCCAGAAAAAATCCCCAGGGGAGGAACTTCCCAAGAGTTTCTGGTCAATGCCATGCAGGTACTTTGAAACCTCATGGAGATTTGCATTTTCCACACAGCTTTCAAGTGGTGTGATTCCAATGCAGATCTTCCTTGAAGAGGCAGAAAGCTGTGATCCCAGTACTGAGGCAAGTGTCATGAACAAATCCTATACACAGTATCTTGCAAACTGATCATTTAAACATTTTAACTCAGAAACTGGACAGAATCAACACCGCTCACAGGCTGCTTCCTTGCTCCTCCAGAGAGCTAATTTCTGTTTTTTCGAGTACTGAGAGGAGAAAATGAGACCAGGAGCTGGCTGAAAAACCAGTTTAGATGTTTGCTGACATCTCCAGCAACATGGAGTCTGCATGCACAGAACTCAGAGACTCAAAACAATGAGCTCTGACCAGCAGGAAGCAACACAGACCTAAGCAGAGGGAAGTGTAAGGAAGATTTTGGCAGCACCTTCTCTCTCTGAAATACCCAAGGGGGTAAGGATGCACAGTTACCTTGATTTTACAGCATCACGAGGTGCCTCATAGATGAAAACAATTTGCACTGACATATCCTGAGTGATTATACCCTAACACACTTCCTTTCTATAAATGCTTACATTTGGGGAATGAAGTCATGGGTAAATGACTGCCTGGTGACTTTGGAGAGGCTTATCCAGCACTTCTGACTGCCTCACCTGCTCTTGCAGAAAGGTTGAGATGGTTGTGGAGATAAACTGATACATCACACAGGTAATAAAATCTGCCAGAGATTAAAAACAGCTTAAAAATCTTCAGTGAGCCAAGCCAAAAGCTGAGCAAAGGACAAAAACAGACAATCACAGTGTAGAAGGGAAGAAACAACAGTCCTAAAAGTCCCAGGGAACACAGCAATGGATTTATACCATAAGGAAAAGGTGCTTGATGCTAAATCTGTGCTGTCCCTGGACCACCACAGCCATAAATCTGATTCCAAGCAGTTTTTACAGTGTTAAATTTAAGAAGGTTTGGTCATTCTCTAAAGCCCTTCAAAGGCTTCAGAAGAATTTTTTTAATAATTAAGTATGCAAATTTCTTAGCAAGAAAACACTTCCTATAGCCCATTCAGCTGGGAAAGATACCATCTCTAGCAGTTAGGCAATCAAACTGGCCTTTTCAGCATTTAGCACAGGGGTGAAAGCCTTGTTCACATGCAAAGTGCTTCGCCCCAGCACAAAAAGGCAGCGTTTGACTTGGCTGAAGCACCTGAAATCTGTCCTGCTTTTATAAACACTTTCAGCACAACACCACTGACAGTAGATTAATTAGCCAGGAAGTCCAGAAGGAACACATGCAATCTGACCCTTCCTCAGCTAATCACATAAAAGGAAGAACAAAAGCCGTTCCTTACTGCTAAAACCCTCTCCAGTACCCTTGAGATCACGATATATAGGCACCGCTCCGTTGTTGCTGCGATACATTGGGATTTATTTTCACAGGGGGAGAAAAAAAAGCTTGTTCAGCCATCCAGGGCAGAGGCAGGCACTGCCAGAAAGCAGGTCCTCCCACTACTCCAAGTAGTGAGCTCCAAATTGCCCTGGCAGCTCCTCTTTCTCTGCTGATGGAGCTCAGGCAGCAGAGAGGGAGAGGACACCGGTTTTTCCAAGGCTATCCACCCTAGCCAACAGACATTCTGAACCGGGATGTCACACGGCAGCACTGTGCACCCAGAGCACGGAGACCTTATTTCTGAGGATAAACATTGAACTAGAAACATATTTTGAACTGTCATCAGCTGCTAGATCAAAGAGTCTGCCAACACTTCAAGGCTTATTTTGCAGTCTTTTAAAAACTTCATTTTAACGTTGCCGGAGATAATGAGCTGCAGTAGCATCGCTAAGGCAGAGACGTGTCATAACTTATCCTTTGCACAGACAATTCTGCCAGTGACTCCCTAAGAGACATCCTTCTGCTGCTCTGGAAAGAATCCTAAAGCAAAGCTGCTCGGGAAGAATGGGTTTCCTTCGTCACAGGATAACATGGTTGGAAAAAGGACCTACTCCAGCTGCAGTGAGTGAGTGAACCTACTCAGGGATGTTGCCAGCACTGTGGAAATATGCAGGTGGATCACAATAGTCACAAAAGAGAACATATTCTGGCCCCCTCTCAGAACAAAGCCTCAAAAGGAAAACCAAAACCAGCAGGAACAGAGCAACAACAAAATATCACTTCTGGCTCTGACGGGAAGCTGCTGCCACCTGCGGATAAAAGGAAGCAGAGCCACCTTGAACTACAAACACTGCACACTGGATCCCTTCAGGACACACACTGCAGGCTTAAATGCCTTCCTTCAGCAGGAGTCCAGGCCTTTTAAAGGGGTTTTTTAACCTCTTCCTCCCTCTGACAGCAATAGCTTTGCTTGCTCCCAAGCAATCACGAGTGTGCTATAACATGTCTTGTGTAAGAACAGCCCAGGATTTATCCTGGCTCCTGATGCCTCTGTCTACATCTTAACAAAATGTAGTTATGCTATGTTATTAAATGTCACAGTTAATCCTGGAGTTATTATAAGCTAATAGCAACAGGGTAGAGACTTCCCTCTGATAGCTCTTTTAGCATGGTTGGGTTCCTGCTATCTGGAAAAAATTGCACAAGAACAAACATTCATTTAGCAACACAACTATGATACAATCAGTGGCTTAAACTTAAAAGCTCTGTCTCAAAAGTTACTGCAAGAGTATTGATTTCTAAATGTTTTGGCCATGTTCAGACCCCCAAAAACTGTGGGCTGATGGACTAAAGAGGCACTACCTTGAATGACAGGGCTCATGGTAAACTCCTAAACATTTGGAAATCAGAAATTCCCCAACGAATCCATTCTGCATTTTGAATATAGTTTCATTGCCTCTACCAAGAAATGACAGAAATTATTGTTTAAAAAGAAATTCACTTCAACCTTTTGAAATATTTTTCGTATTTTTAAATGCCGTAGATGTCACCTCTACTTAATCACCTTTGTGAAACAAAGCTATTACTACTGAGATTACAGCTGTGTACTCTCAGTATGTAACAAACAGTTAATGATACACATCTTCAATTGCTAAATTCTACCAGAAATAAAGATTCCCTTGGAGGTAGGGAAAGAAAAAAAGATCTTTATGCATCCTCCTGTGGTCCTGTAAGTAGAGCAGTTCAAATACGTATCAAAACTCTTTTTTACCATACATAATGTGATGATGTGTGATGCAATTGCTTTATGTGTCATGTTACAAGAACAATAATACATTAACAGAAGGAAGTGTTCAGTGTCATTGAGCCATTCAAAATAAGATCTTCTGACAAAGACTGCCTTTCCCTTTCTGCATTTACAGACACCTGATGTTGGCATTAATGTCATTACTGGAACACACCACAATTTCCAAAATTAATTTCTGTGCATGAAATGGCACTGGAGGATTTTTACCATGATTTGTGATACAGCAAGCATGCTGAATTTAGGAAACCCCAAATCCATTCCAGCCCTGGGCAGTAGCACTGCCCCAGAGCTGTGCTCTCCTCCCAGTTGCAACCACCCCCTTCTCAAGAATTTTGCTCACATCTCATCCCTCTGTGCTTCCTCCTTCTGTTCCATTTATGGCTTCTTGCTGCATTCACCAATAAAAGGCACATGGCTCATAAACTGGAAAATAAACCAACAAAAATCTTGCACCCACAAATCATTCCTTTGAGTTTTTTTTTGGCTTTCACTTAAGCAGCAAAATATTAGATGCCATTTTGTTCACAGTGAGGTGGGTTTTGTCTCTTCTAAATTGCTACTCTTGCAGACAACTCTTGGATTCCTGGTGCCATGTTCCAGTGCACCCACCATGAGGCAGAAGATATTACCACTGGTCTCACTAGCCTCATGTTAATATAAACATTCCCCTCACATCTGGACACACCTAATATTTCATTATCACCTTAAAAGACTGCTCTGCCTGAAGACTGCTTATACACAGAGGTGCTTAAGATGAATTCAGATCAACTGTCATGGGAACCTCTGTAAAACAACACCTACCTTCGTCCACAGCAAAGTGACAGCTCTTGTCATTGTAGAAAAGGATTTTCTTCTTATCAGGGCGATTAACAAAGATGATCTGGTCCCCTAAAGCCTCAAAAACAAATGCAAAAGAAGAACTCAAAATCACTTCATTTCCAAGCTGAACGTCTCCAATTCCAACGGAGCCAGACCTTGTGCTACAAAAAGCAACAACTGGAGAAGCTGCAAAGCAGCTGGCCATGAAACACTTGAGTACTACACTTATAAATCAAAACTGAGATTCAGAGGACTGAGGTGAAGGTGTGAAAGCAGAAATAAATGCCTACAACTGGAATGTGGGAGATCATGAGCCTTTTGTGGGAAAGAGCTCTGAGAGCTGTGCTGAGACATCAGGGCAAATCTGAATGTAAAGGATGAAATGCAGAAAAGGCCACAATATTAGATCTGCTGAAACAGCTTCTGAGTCATCAAAAGAACAGAAACAACTCATGAGAAAACTGTCTTAGTGTCCCTCTTCCCTCTGAGAAGTGAACCAGCTGAACTGCAGACACGTGTTCCTCACCTTTATGGCTTTCTGTGCATTGGGCAGCCCTTCCTCGATGTCCTCCAGAAGGATTCCTCCCAGCCCTCGCTGGTCATGCTTGTCCAAGAGCCTGAGCAGAGCCTTTTTGTCTTTCAAGTTGTACTTGGGTTTGAAAGCATACTTCCCATCCACGACTTCTATTTTCGGATTGTTGACTAGAGCCTGTAACAGGGACAGAAATTTCAAACCTTGAAACAGTGCAGACACTGCTTTTTTCCTGGTGTGCTTTTGAGCACATGAGCCACATATTACAGCTGCCAGACTGGGGGTTTGAGTTTAAATGGATTTTAAATCCTTGGATCCTGGATCCACCAGCCTAGGCGTAATTCACCACAACACAGAGAACCTCTCCCACATAGATGGGACCCAATTTTGGGGCTGCAGGGTATATGTTTACCTTTTCTCATCTGGCAAAAGTTCAGCAATAATTTCATATACACTTCTTGGGAGGAGCTCTCCCATTCCATTTTGATATTCTGCTTCATTATGGAAGAAGCCTAGAGCTGCCTTTTGAAAGACTTCAGCAAAGTCAAGCTTCCCTCACAACCAACACTGCCCAGAGCAGAGGTTTCAGTTCCCCAGAATATTAGTGCTGGCAGCAAGGAATGTTACCATCTGACTTAATGGTTTCTTGAAGGAGGGATTACATATTTAATAATTTAATAAATGTGTATAATTCAGGTTTATCAGAATTCTTTAATGAAATTCTGAACATGTGTTTTCTTTACCTCGCTCATTAACCATTGTTTCTGTTTGAGTCCAATATCTAAATGCTGTGTCTCATCCAGTATCTCTTCCAGGGTTAATGGATGTGTATCACCACGCTGGTGCCGGGTCTGGAAAAGCAAACAGGATCTATTACAGTTCTGTACTCACTTTATTCAGCAACTCAGACACCAAGAAGTAACTAAGATGGGCACCAAACTACACTTCATTTTGATCAATAGCCCATGAATCCCAAAACCTGACAGCATCTTGGAATTCCTGCAAATAAACGCCATTATCTTGGTTGTAAAGTGACCTGGGATAATTAGGATTTCAGTTATGGAACAATATGCTGACAATTCCCTTTACTGACAGCACTTTGAATTTAACAAGCAGTTTCTTGAAATTCTCACTCTTGCAGTAAAACAATCTCAGAGTTTGAAACATTCAGCATTTTCCAGCTACCACGGGACAGGAAATAACTAAAATATCTTAAAACAGTCTTATTTTACACCAAAACACCATACCTTCATATAATTCACTATTTTAGCAAGGACTCCAAACTTGTAGCCAGAGCCTCCCGAAAGGGCTTTCAAGTTAAATGATCCATTGCTGTGATCTACAAGGAAAGAAAAGAAACAATTAGAGGATACCTTCCTGTTGGCTCTGAGCTCCATCACTTTCTCACTCTACTTCCAGCAGGTTTTGAAACAACAACTATGGACAGAAATAGGAGTGGCAGAAGCAGCCACCCTCAGCTGAGTCCTTGCACACACCTTGCTCAAGACCCAGGGACTCAGGGGACGCAGCTCTGGAACATTTCTCGGCAGAACACCACAAATAAAAAGTTAAGAAAGCAGCACATGACTGCAGAGTTACTGCCACAAGAGAACACGTTTAATTTGGTGGCTTAACATCCCATAATAATTTACACTACATTAATCCACGCTGAAATAATGCACTGTATTTGCTCCACCAATACCTTCCTGCTGCTGAGATGGGGACAGAAAGCTTCCCTCCTTCCCAAAACACACTCAGTGGTTACACAGCAGGTAAAGGAAGGCTCTGATTTTTTAAAAATTATTGTTTAAAATAGCTCTAGTGAAGAATTTATTAAACAGACCCATACAAATGCAAACCAATTCAACCTGGTGTGTTGCACAACTGGAACAACAACTCAGAACTCCCTCTGTTGTCAACTCTGGTTGTCTTTACCATGAGGTTGGCTATCATTTTGTTTCAAAAATTCTTGCAAGGTTGTTAATGACCATTTCATTAATGTCAGCTCTTAGCACAGCACACTAAACAGAAATATCCACAAACCACTATCACAAGCCACAGGCTCATTACCCAGCACAACACTGCCCAAACCTAATGGCAACAGTTTTTTGGAATTTCAGCTACTCCAGAAAAACAACATCATCTCTTTGTCACCATGGGGATTGTTTAATCATCTGGTGATTTCCAAGCACATCTGACAGGACAACAGCTACCTCAGAGATATGGAGCTCCTATTATTTCTCTGGAAAAATCAGTGAAGCGAGAGAAAAGAACAGAATCGTGAAGCTGATACGTGACACCGTCTTAGAGGCTTCACAGAGCACAACAATTCTAAAATTAACAGAGAAGAATCAGTCTAATTCCATCTACAGAGGAATATTTTATTCTGGTTACTAAATTAAGATGGTGAAAGGAGGAAAATCAAAAGCCAGATCCCCTGAAGATGCGGCCCATAGGGATTTTCCCCTAGAGGGTTCCCTTTTAAGATTAATTTTAATGTATGTGACATTTTATAAATAAACAGAAAAATCATAGATGTAATGAGAGCTCTGAAGCGACCAAAATGAATTCAGAGGTACAACAAAGAGTTAAAGACAACTTATCATGTTTTTGTTCTGTCAATCAAATCAGGAAGATTATCTTGTTTAATCTGCCTGGTTGCAGCCTGCTACAGTTCATGACAAGAGAATCTAATCACACGGTGAGGCTGGAAATCTGCAGATATTAACACTTCAAGCATCATGGTTTGATGGCTGATTCCAGCATAAAGAAGAGCGGGGTCGTGGCCAATGCGCACTCCCAGCACATTCCTCTCCTAGCGAGTTCATCCCACCCCCAAAAACAAGAAAGGGAGGGGTTTGCTTCTTATTCCAGACAGTAAGAGTCATATTTATGAATGATTTACTCCTGGGGTTGAGGGCTCGATGCAAATGAGCACAAAGGAAGTTGTCAGCAGCATCGTGCTCTGGCCAATGGAAGGAAAGCTCCATCTTAGCTGTGCCATAGGCTGCACTAAAAAAAGGGACCAGAACGGCGCTCTCTCAGCATCCTTTCACACAAGAGGTAGGTGTGTATCATTTTATAACATTCTCTGAGGTTTATCTTGATTACTGAAAGAAAATATGCCTGTAAGCTGAGAACCTGTAAAAGCTTCTTGGAATCAGAATGATTTTTCTCTAGGCTGAGCTGGGTTTATCCCGCTGAAGGCGGAGGAGCTTGTCTTGCACGATCAGACAAGCACTTTCACCATCTGTGCACTAATGGAAAATTGATGACCACTCCATCTTACAGCAAAGCTAACACAACAAGCCAAGATTCAGGAAGCAAAATGGATTTCGTCCTTACAGGGGAGGTGGCTGGTTTCCTGCAGCCTCACATTCCTTGTGATTGATTCTATGTGTTTTCACAGAAATGACAGCGAAAGGGTTTTCCTTAAAACAAAGACAGCTCCAGCCGAAATGTGAGAAATGCTACCTCCCAGGGGGTATTCCGTAAATTAGGCTGCCTGAAAGAGATCTGTGTGTGTGGAAGAGAAACCTGTTCTAGAAATGTGGCATACACTGGGCAGGGAGAGAATCCCGCTGCCTGCTGTTATCTTTGGAAATGCTGCAGCAGCCATCGATACAATGCAAACAGCCGGGTGAGAATGCACCTGAGATTCCTAAATGCTTTTAACCTGAGATGTCTGCTCAGTATTTTCTTAAACAGGACTTCCTCAGTGCTGCATTAAAAGGATTTTCTGCCAGTCATTTCCCTCTACTCCATGAATATGATTTCAAATAAAGCTGCTCCTCTGCGGTGCCCAAAGACGCTAATGCTTTTAAATTAAAACCTAGTGCAGATATTAGACAAACCAGTTCATTAAATATTTAACTCACTGCATTTTGGATACATACAATTGCTGACTTGATTGCAAATCAGACTGGCTGATGATACCAATCTGAACCGTGCCATTACAAAATAAGTAAAACTGCAGGAAACCAGCCCATTTTTGACAGCTTTCAAGGACACTAACCTCATTAATGCTGTTTAATTCTGAACAGCCGGCAACAGCTACTTCAGCCTTGTATTTTAATAATTACAGCAAAGAGTAGCTGATCTTTATCTGCCTCACTTCATTCAAATCTAAGGAGATCATCCTCCTCCTCCTCCTCAAGGAGCATTAAATTCCACCTCCTGACATAAAGACAAACATCCCTCCACCGTGCAAACCGTTGCCCTGTTGGTTGCTGTGGGGTGGGAAGGGAATGGCTGCCCTGATGGAGCCTGTGGAGCGGGAAGGGAATGGCTGCTGCACTGCGCCGTGCTGCCAGCACGGCTCCTGCCTGGCCGTGCCGTGCCCAAGATGCTCCTCTCCTCTTGGGAATGGAGCTACTGCCTTGGCAGAGAGCTGTGCTGGCAAAGGGTGCCGGCTATGCAATGTAGACATGACAGGTTCCCCAAGTGGCCCCAGATTTTGATCACTTTGAGCAATATAAATGAAAAAAAACCCACTAAAATTACTAAATTTTGCATCACAGAAACAGTCTATTTTTGTGCTGGTGTTTACAGAGCAAGCAAACTTACACCTAACAGATTCCAACAAAACCCTCAGTCTTAGAAATCTGTTTACAAAGTTGAAAACTGAACTCCTTTCTTTCCCAAAGGTATCCTCTTGCCACTTAAAATACAATTAAATCCTGCTTATTTTAATTACTCCTCGAAGGGGACTCCAAATCCTTTTATTCAGCTCCCCCCGCTCCTTCTCTCATGGATTATTTTAAAGTAAGTCTTCAAGCCAACCCTTCAAAACCCCTCATGACTTTTAGCCCCATAACAGGTTGGCAGAGTTTCCTTCCCAGACTGTGACCAAATCAAGCCATTCTCTTGAAGCCAGGACCTGACTCGAGCCAGGAGTATTTTTAGCTTGGATTTGCTCTGTAAACTTTTGTTTAAGGAAAAAACCCCACCAACAGTTTAATTAATCCCATCCATCTCAGTCATACTTTGTATACTCAATTACTAATTTGTGTACTCAGTTACAGATTTAACAGAGTACTGCAACTGCTCCAGTAAATGTCTGTATGGAACACTAATGCCAGGGACCTTCCCAACAACAAAGCTCTTTCCTTTCAGTTTAAATCCATTGAAGACAGAAGGATAAAGAACAAAATGTGTAATATTTGAACAAAAGAAATAAGACATAGATCACAAGCTGGTTTGGCAGTGATCCTGGTTTTCACTATATCCTTCTCTTTAACAATTTCATAGAAATAAGGAGTGGTGCTCAGATTGCTTTAGTAGACACCATCACCATCATGTTCCACCTAAAAACTCCTTGCTATTTCCTCGCGGAAATATGGAGATCTGACTTGATCTCCTCCTCCCACACCCAGTTTTAAATTGCCTGAGAGGTTCAAAGGTTATTAGGAGTCCTACAGTCACAGCAGACAACCAGAAGTTACTGTAGCTCCCTGGACAAGTTTTATTACATTAGACTACAGATTTGCTGAAGCCAACTTCTTGCTTCATCTCCCCCCACACCACAGAGCAGCCTCTTCCTCTGCTGGGTGCCAACAGACAGTGCTGTGGGGCCAGGGTTAGGCAGAGCTCAAAGTAAGAAATAAGAACTCCTCAGAAAGGGTTGGGTTTTCCTTGCTGTCCACCCCAATGGATATGGCACCACAAACAAGATATCCAAACACTCTCAGTGCCATCTGGGCGGCCAAGTGTCTCCAGCACAAACTACTCAGCAGAGGAAGAGCAGGGGTATGAACAGGTAGGGAAATCTGCCCTCCTGAAGTCAAGAGGGTTTTGCAGGTGAACAGGTCTGTGCTAACAGACAATTCCAAAATAATAAGGCATTTCACACCACACAAGTGGCAGCCTCAAGACTGATGATGAACAGGTGGCTGAAAGCACTGTACACCTTGAAAATCTAGTAAGCTTTGTTTCTGCATAAAATTGAAATAAAGAAGCAAAGTTCTCTCATCCCTGAGTAACTTACACCACATGATGCCTGCATGAACCAGACACTGCCAAAATAAATGTTCCAGTGCTATCACAAACTTATACATCTGGAGTTTGATGTTTTGATGAGCAAATATGAGCGTGCAAGAATCCGTGTTTGTAGAAACTTTGAGCACTTAGTCTGAATTTAAGCAGCTCCAATTTGTGATAAATATCACAGCATGTCCTTGATTGACAGAGTCCTCAACAGCTTTGTTTTTGTGTTTCAGCTCCCAAATCTGTGCCAGTGAGCATACTCAGACAGCTCTTCAAGAATGGCAACCCTCAACAGCACTCACTGGAATGAAACTACTACATCCATTTCCCAGTATCTGGGCTTCCAAGTGCAAAAAATTTACCCTTTCCATGACAACTGGAACACTGCCTGCTTTGTTATCCTGATCATATTCATCTTCACTGTAGTTTCTCTGGTGGTGTTGGCTTTCCTGTATGAAGTGCTGGACTGTTGCTGCTGCGTGAAAAACAAAACTGTGAAAGACCTGGAGAATGAGCCCAATCCCGTCAGAGCAATGATGAACAGCTTCAGGAAGCGTGAAACAGAGGTGGTGTAGGAAGCACTGAGCACCTGTACTTGGAGAACTTGGTTTGAACACCTCTTGTACCTTACAAATGAGCAAGTCATGTGCTTTTTTTCTTTTGGACTTGAATATCTACGGTTGCAATTTTATCTCTGGATGTGAGCTGGAATAATTGGTGAAGGCTCTCCAAGTGCTTAGCAGAAAGACAATCTACTGCAGTGTTATGGGAGGGAAAAAGATTTTTGTTTTTAGATGAATTTTTGCTGTTTATATTGAGTGACTAGCATAGAATTTTGTCTACCTGACCAAACAAACGTTGCCTAACACGCATAAAACTGTGTTGCTTAACTGAAGAAAACACAAAATGTTCAACAGTCTGATCACATTCAGTGCAAAGACAGCAGCATAGTCCCACTGAGTCAACTGCACGGGGATAGGACAGACAGACAAGGGGTAAGAAAAAAGCTGGGAGAGAAGGGTGGAATAGCAAGAGACCCTTCAGGCAGGAGATGAATTCTAGCCTTAGGTAGCACTTTTTATTATGGGTTTCTTGCTTTTAGAAGAAAGGGTGGTGGGAGAAAAACTAAGCCAACAAGAAATGGGTCCCTAAAATGGTCTTTTCTAGTCCTCCTAAGGGTGGTTCGATCCTTTCTTCCCCCACTTCTCCAGTTCCAGAGAACTCTTCTCCCCGTACTGGCCAACAATTTCTGAGATCTGTGTAATCCATTACCTTCAGAATACCTGACCCTTCCCAAAAATCCCGCTGGAAATGAACAGGGGTAATTCTCTGCCCCAAGGATGCTGCTTAAGTAGCAACCACAATATTACACGGAGTTGGACATGCTGGGTCTATCATCCCTATCCCAAACTTTCAAAGCCAAACTGGAAGTGACAGAGTTCTCACCAAGAATGCAGGGAGATGGGCCACAGATCT
The DNA here is from genome assembly GCA_013389925.1 of Aegithalos caudatus. NCBI lineage: Eukaryota > Metazoa > Chordata > Aves > Passeriformes > Aegithalidae > Aegithalos > Aegithalos caudatus. Next base: position 526,571 of record WEIU01000641.1, on the reverse strand, counting down.
CTCACAGAGGAGGGGGATGTCACCCACCCAGCTCTCAGGTGCCAACATGAGGCCGGACCAGGATCAGCCCTGTGCTAGAGAGAGCAGTTTTCTCTTCACTTTGCACAAGAGAATCTCACCTCAAGTGAGACATATCTCACTCGACTTCATCTGCCTGCTGACACATCCCAAAGCTCACACTCACCCCTTCCTGACCACAGAACTCTCACACCTCTGCCTCACCAGTCCTCTGTAGCTGTGTTGGGTCAGTGATTTTTAAAACCATTCAAGTTTTGCAGTTACAAATGACAACTGTAATAACAGTGTCCAACAGCGTGGCCATCACTAACTCACAAGTCCTTCACACTCCTGAATGCACACAGAAATGTCCCAGAGCAAAGCTACAACTGAGAACAAGTTATTTAACTGTATCAACCCCAGAAAACATTCCTGTCATGAAGAAAACAAAACTCACCTAAATGGCCACCTCCACAAGTGACGTCACAGCCCATCCATGTCCAAAAAACCTTTGTGCTATGGCCAGTACGTATAATGATGTTTTTTTTATATCTATCAAATCCCTCTCTCAGGCTGAGCTCTAGAACATCTGGACACAGTGGAAGACTTGCTAATTGACATGTGCTGCTCCTGGTTGGTGAGATGGAGTCACAAGACACCCAGGGCACTATGAACTAGCACAGCTAGTCCTGAGATTGACATGGAGAAGCAAACTCCCTCCTGCAGTCACAGATCCTCACAACCGTTCATCTCGGACACACTTCTTACAGGGAAGTTTGGCCAGGACCGACGTCCTGTGCAGAGAATGCTTCAAGCTCAAAATCAAAAGCACAGCTGATGGAAGCCAATGCCCCAAGTACCAGATAATTCAGGATTCACAGCAAGACGTGCAAGGAAGATCATGTCAGTGGTGATAAGGAAGACACGTTACCTTCTGCTGTATGTGACAACATCAGACTGCAAAGTCCTGCTCAAGAGGCAGGAGTAGCCATTGGGATGCACTGAATTAATTAATGTCTCCTTCCTAAAAGCAAATGCTGTGGACACTTGCAGCAATCCCACAAAATGCCCATCATGGCTGCACACAAGAGGGGGCAGTGTGTGCAGCGTGCCAGCCTCTGCTGCTTTGGCAATGCCTTCTCGAGAAGCACATGGAATGACAAATCTTGGGACTTACCCCAGCCTTTTATTTCACAGGTCTGCAAAGGGGAATGGGTGTGGGCACAAGGAACAGAAGATAAAGGTGTCCCCTTGCACAGTACCAGAGAAGACTCAGGATGATTCTTTCCCAAAAGACAGCCCCTGAAGATTTTGGCTCTTGACTGCTCTTGGCGAAGACCACTGAGACAAAGGTCTTAAGACAAAGACTAAGACCACAGCCACAATTTACTACTGATTAATAAAATTAAACAAACAGATTTGATCCACTTCATTTATTTCCCAGTTCCTATTCTGAACTGAGCAAACCAGTTCTGATTTTTTTTTCAAATAACTTGTTGAAATAATGATAGTAATGTCTGTAAAGCAATTGCTTGTAGGAGCAGTGGGAAGCTTAGAGCCAGATTTCACAGACAGGCCAGATTTAGCTGTACAGTCATTTCAAGATTAGCATGGTCTCCATACCTCTCCTCCCCCAAAAAGTGACAAGGGCAGGTTCTCTGAGTCACAGAACCACAGGGTGAGGGAGGACCTGTGGGCACTACACAGCCAGGGACTATCAGAGCCAACACACAAACACTGTGACTCCATTTATCACCACTGTGGCCCCTGCACAACAAAACTAGGACTGACCACAGTAGTTTATGTTTCTTTGGGGCAGTGGGACAGGGATTCCTCAACATCAGCTTCTTACTCCACCTCCCCAGACCCGTCTCCTGACACCCACATATCCTGAGAGGCACCTGCCAATCTGGAAAGTGAAATAAAAAGGGGGTTTTGAGGAAATGGATTTTGACTCTGAAGCATAAAAACATTGTAGAAACCCTGGAACCTTTCTGGTACTGCCTGGAACACAGCCAGCAGCAAAAAACCCCGAGTTTATTTCCTGAGAGCCACGCTGGGTCCCTGTTTGTGTAAGCAAATTGTCTGACAGCCACAAAAGCACTTAAAAGAAACCCTCAGCCTACTGAAAACCATAGAAACAAAATGAAACCTTCTTTATCTGCTCAAATCCTCCAGATCAGACACACCTTTGTACCCTCTGCCCTCTTCCTGACTCCCCATCCCTTGTTCGCAGCAAACGCTGCTAATCCCAGTGACGCAGCTTAGGATGATCCACGAAAAATTTTGTTTTATTTGGAGAGTGTGAAAAAGGGATGGATGGAAACCTGGCCTCCCTTGATTTATTTTAGAATGTCTGGCTGATACTTTATTTGGTGCCTGAGAAGCTGCAGACACATACCCAAATTCCCAACTCTTCCCCTGGGACAGAAGATGCTTCACTCCTCCCAAACCCCCTGACGTTTTTTCTCTGTTGTTTTTAGCTCTATTGTTTCCTTTGGAGTTTAGGAGGGAGCCACGGGTGGTATTATTCAAAATATGAGCATGGGCTGAGTTTGCACAGCAGGGTATTTTGTGGTTTGGTAACTCCTGGCATTTGAGCTGACCTTTAAGTGCACTTGAGAACTGCCACGGCTTTTGGAGCAAATCCTTTCCTCGGTACTGCACTTTCCACACACTCCCAGTGTTTCTGGTGCTGCTTTATTAACTGTTTATTTGATATTGAGAGATGCACTATCAGTGCCACCATCCCAGGGAAATGCCACAACTCCACAGTAAAACAGGCAGAAACCTCTGGAATGCCTGGTGCCCAGGAGCAAAGCTTAGCTCCCAGTAAAACAAGGACAACTGCTAACCACAGCAGGCAAGCCAGACAAGGTGCACCTTGCAAAACCCATCTCATATATGAATATTTCCTTCCACTCACAGCTACCTAAAAGTTTTAGGTGCTCTCTTGCCAGAAATAATCACAGAATCATGGAGTGGTTTGGGCCGGACAGTTCCAACCCCCTGCCATGGGGACACCTTACACTAGGCCAGATTGCTCCAGGCCCTACCCAACATGCCAAACACAGAGAAAACAAATGGCACCACTGCTACTGCCTGTCCAGCAAGCACTGAAATCCACAAACCAAAGCACAGTTTCACATGAATCATTTTGGCAACAGTGATTCCTCCAACAGAACAACAGCAAACGAGCCATGGCATGAGGCTCAACACTTATGCACAGTAGGGAATGGGCTTTTCACATTGTGCAAGTGGCTTTCTTAACAGAAGCCGGTAACTTAAGAGAAAGAATGACAACAGCCACCAGCAAAACTCACAGATACAGCGTTTTTCACATTAATAAACCATAGCTTCAAGACAAAACAGTGGGAAGCACCAAGCAGCTGCTGGAGACTTCCACCCACCTGTGTTTTGTTTTGAGCCAGAGGAGCCTCCTTGTTCTACCTTAGCCTTTTTCTTCTTGGAAGCAGAGGAGTCCGAGGAGAGTGCTGGGCGTTTCTCTACGGCCGGCGTGGAGAGTGCTCGCTTTTTGAACAGCTCCCGCTCCCTCAGCAAGCTGGGGTCCATGATTCTGCCAGGGGAAAAGGCGAGAAAAAGGGGTCGGTGTCACTAAATTCTTTAGGAGCAGCAGTATCTGTTTATCACGGAATATGCCAAGTTCGACGGGACCCATAGGGTCCCACCACTGAGTCCAACTCTTAGCCTCACACAGGATACGGCGAGAATCCCACTCTGGGCCTGGGAGTGCTGTACAAACGCTCTGTGATCAGTGTCAGGATTGGTGCTGGGACCACATCCCAGGGGAGCAATTTATTTCTTGTTTGCTCCTCCTTTTCCCGAATATGGACTTAAATAACAGAGTAAAGGTGTCAGTGCACTACCGGAAGCTTAAGGAGTGTGAATGGGAATGCCGAACCAGCCTTCAGGGTCATAGCAGGATAGGAAAGCCGGGTACCAGGTTAACGAGGGACCTCACGGCCACCGGCAGGACGGAACAAAGTGGCAGCGCGGCGGGCGGGCGACCGGAAACCACCGGCCGAAGGATGCCGGTGCCTCGCCGCCCCTATCCCCGCGCACAGAACGGGGAGAAGCCGCTATCACGTCGCCCTTTCGGCTGCCANACCCGCGCGCCGCCGCCGCCTAGCGAGCCATGCCGTTCCCGGCAGCCTCTGCGCGCCCCGCCCCGGAAACGGCCCGCCCGTTACCATGGCAACGTGGCTCGGGGCCTGCCCGCCCTCAGCCGCCGACACACGGACACAGAGAGCGTTTATTTATTTATAACTCGTTTTATTAACATCCCGTTTCACATAGTGAAAAAGTCCTAAATGTGCTGCTTGAGGAAGAGAAGAGGCAGCAGCAGGAATAATGGAGAATAGAGCAGGGGCAATTAAAACCCCTGTGAAGCATCAGTCTGTGCAGATAATGCTGGCGGTGGTGGGAAAGAAGATTAAAAAAGAAATTATTTTGATTTCCACATTCAACTGAAAATCCCTTTTCTGGCTTCTGTTTTGCACTTCTTGGTCTGGGTTAGAGGTCCAGCTGTTGCTGCTGAGGTTCCAAACCATTCTGGCACCCTCCTCTTTGCAGGGGGTTGCGAGTTCTGGAAGGAAACAAAGGCACAAACACGGAAGGAAATGCACATCAACAGCCTGGCTCACTTGCACAGCTCTACTCCACAAATTCATGCTGAGCTGGAGCCATGAACTGACCAAATTGTTCATGGAAGGCTTATGCCTCACTTAAATGCAACACCTTATTCAAGTACCTAAGGGATTAAGAATTAAGCTCTGATAATTAAGGCTGAGAAAGATTTGCAATCACAGCAATATCCAGCTTCAAACTGAAGCAAGAGGTTCAACAAGTGGTGCTGGTCAGAGACATGAGCTCCCTTTTAAATAAAAACTTTTAACGTCTGCTCATACAGCTTGTGTTCCTTTAGACACCAGTGCAAAAATCCTTAATGTGATCGTCGTAGCCTCACAGAACCCTGTACTTAAAAGGGAAAGAAAAGGAACCAAATGTCCTCTTAAAATGTTGGAAGCATCTGCCACGAGATAGCTGGCAAAATGTACTGGGGGAAAAGTTTCCTGTAGCAGTCTACTGCCAACCAAGTGGGATATTTGGACACAGCAAGGATAATGAAAGCAACATGGCACCACTGCCTCAGGGATTTCAGTGAGACAAATGGGCTGGCAAGCCAGGCCAAGGTTTTAGACACAGACTGGAACCCAGACAGAAGCTGAGAATTTGGGTGTTGAAGATCCCCAACCCAATTCACCAGGTCCAGGCTGTGCTCCTGCAGTCTCACCTTCGGCTGAGAGTCGGCAAAGAGCTCCTCCTCCTTGGGATGGAGGACAGGCTGATTGCAGGAGGCTGGGATGATGGGCTTCGAGGGGCCTCCTGCCCTCCTGCTCCCTGCCTGGCCGGCATCCACGCTCCCTGCAGCCTTCCCGTGGGACAGAAAAGGAAGCACAATGTCACAGTCTCTCATCTCATCAACAAAGTTCCAACACCTCTGCTTAATGAGGGCACTGCCTATTTCTTATTCATTTCACCACAATAAAATCTCTGCAAGTGAAGTTCGTGCATTTCAAACACACAGCAACCAGGAATTGTACTTGGGTTTTGTTTTTTAAGTGGAGAAAACCACTTCCTCCATCCCTATGGCTCTGAAAATTTGAAATATTTACTTCTGACTCACAGGTGTTATATTTTCAGATGTGTTTCTACAGCTAAAATGTCAGTTAAAAACAGCACAGATATTAACTCATTTTTTATATCATCCTGCTGGTCATAGGTTGCAACAGTCATGCTGACATTTTTGCATCAGCTACACATCCCTGTGTTACCAAAATCCTCATTAATGGTGAGTTTACCACATGCTTTATTGGAATAAGAACATCTGCTTACCGAAGCCAAAGGCACCACGTGCAGATGGGTTTTCTCTGCTCCTTCCTTGGATGCTGGATTGATCCCATTACCCTGCAAAAGCAGCAGCAAAGTCAGGCCACTCAAACCCAAGAACATCCATTAAGAGATTTAAAATTGCTTGCTACAGAGAATAGAACCAGGACATCTTCTGAAGGAGAAGTAAATAAGGACTGTTTGGATTAGCTTTTGGATTTACATCCATTCCTTTGGATTATATTAATTTGATTACTAATAGCATGTTGTTCCCACTATTAGATTCAGGAGGTAACAGTAGCAGGGAAAAGTGTAATCAGAGCTCAAGCAATTGGACTGTCAGATCAACTCCAGGAAAAAGAAGCCTCTGACACAAATGTTGTAGAAACAAAACAGCACTCAGGGAAGCAAGAAAATCCACTTGGCAAAATGGCAATGCTTGAAAAATTGTTTGAGCTGGTGTTCAAGAAATGGGCCCAAAGCCCTGTAAGGATCAGACATGAAATCCCAGCACAGGTAGCAGGATCTAGAGCATGGTATTTCTCTTTACCATTCCCAGCAGGTGCCACTGAGTGCAGAGTGTCCTTTGCATAAGGTGCTGAACTGGGCCTTGGGGTCACAGAGGCCAGCAGAGGGCTCACACTGTCCTGGATTTTCTCAAACAGCAATAAAGAGCTCCTTATTTCCCAAGATTGGTCCTCCAGGAGATGCTTGTTATTAGGCTGTGCCCAGCAGCTTCAAGCAATATAGGAACGCAAAGACTGAGACATTGCTGGCTGGAATTGCCTCTGGCTTTTTCAACCTCTTAATGTTCCTGCTTCCAGCACAGTAGGGGAAGAATCTCTTTTCCCATGTCATGTTGGTTGTTAGGTACCAGTGCACAGAAACAAAGCGAGGGCACAACCCAGATTTGGTTGCTATGAAGGAATGAGCATATCCAGGTTTTCATACTGGGAAGAACTTGTAATGTGTGTAACAAATCACAGCTAAGCTGCACAGGTCTGACCTCTTCCTAGGTCAATACTTATCCCAAAAGAATCCTCAGTTTCTGTTCTGAGCATTCCTCTGAGGAGGAGGCAATTCTACTCAAAACTGATGGATTGGGAAGATGAGACACTAAGCACTGCTGGAAACACCAACAACATTCTGTTAGTCTGTTCCTACAAAGAAAACATGATTTTAAAGAAGAACAGTTTCATTACCTTCTCTTACTAACCTGTGTTTTATTCCACAAGGCACCTTCCCTGCTTGCTTGATCTGCTCCTCTTTTTCCCTGCTGCCCTTCAGGCCACACCAACCTTCTTTTGAAACCTAAGCCATCCTGAGATTTATTTCTATCCTCTTTCTCCAATAGTATAATCATCATCTTGATCAGATACAGCTCAATATTTGCAGGAGTAAGTTTTCTAATTTCTTGAATTTTGGTAGTGTCTTGGAAAAAAAATATAAATACAATATTAATCGTTTAATCATCTTGCCCCGATGCAGTTTTCTTACATTGTAAAATACATTCATTGCACCTCATTAAAGCACAGGATGGATTAAGGCATAGAAAAGGTAGGAAGATTAAGATGTATGGGTTTGACCTCTAAGATCACATGCTAAGTTCCCAGTGTGTTTTCTGAGGATGCCAGTACTTATCATTTCCATACAATTGAGCCAAAGGATTTGTAAAGGTCTGCCCCATTGTTATGAATCATGATAGAGTTCTTTCACACCTAAACCTTGGAAGGAGAGCAGTGCTCCAGCCTTCCAGGACTGATGGGTCCTAGCAGGCATGAGAAGGTCCAGGTAAGGTCAGTGAGGCTCACCAGAGTTAACAGGAGGATTGCGGATAACATCCTTAAGAAGCTGCTGAACTGCAGGAGTCAATCCTGCTCGCTCCAGGCTCACGGTGTAGCCAGCTCTCAGGGCCTGACACAGGTGAGTGCCAACCACAGCAAGGGGCAGAGATCTGCAGTCACTTATGGCCTTCTGGGGAAACAAAAGCACAAGGGATTCACATGGTGGAAGCTGTCATTCCCGAAACACAATCCAGAGACACTAGGCAGTGTAACCAAGCTCCCCAAAACACTGTGTTATTCCTAGTAGCGAGCTCATTTCTTTTCCAGCTTGTCAAATGTGTTTCTCTCTCAAAACTTCATGGCTTGAGGGCAAAGCCTCACCTTGAATTTAGTTGAGATGAAGGAGCTGTGGTGCACCTGACCTCTCAGGGGCCCACATAATACAGAACATCCATGCAGAACATGGATAATGGCACCAGAACAAATTTCCTCTCATTTTTATATGTTGGATGAATTCTCCCCTTAAAATGCCTTGAATAAAAGCATCTCAGACTTGATTGACACAATCTTGTTTTCCTCAAGGACAGACAGATTTCCAACTAGAATCTTGTACTCTTCAAAAAAATCACATTTCAGGTTTATACTCATTTCTCCACAAGGAATACACATGCTGTGCACATCATCAGGATTAGTAGATACGGAGCATCAAGTTGCCCATTAATAATTGTACAACTATTTCTTGTTAATTCATCCTTAGGTACACTTTCAACTTGGGGACCACCTGACCCATACTCTTGGGAGTGGCAAAGCAAAAGCCAGAGCAACTTGAGTTGCTCACTGTGGAATTAAAAACTCACTGTATCCCAACTCAGTTTTCCATACCACTACTGCAGAGGTAAGTAAGAGGATCTGTCATTTCCCGGGAAAGGCACTGCCTCAGAGTTTTAAAGCAACCTATCCAGCACTGTGCAGAGGATTTAAGAAGACTTGCACACCTCCCTCCTCTATACAAAGCATCCCTGCTGTCAGTTTTCACCGAAGCAAAAGCGTCCACAGTCAAGAGCTTACCAAAGAGTAATTCTTCTGTTGGAACAGGATATATGTGACCTCCTCTGAGGGAGAAAGGGCTCTAGCACACTTCCAGGGAGATGCTTCTTTCTGAACCTTAGATTCAGATGTGGGGAATGTGTCGGTCTAAGTGAGATAAAGCAGAATTAAATTAATTGTATCCCAGTGACAACCAATGGATCACCCTCCCATTATCTGAAGTTATCTGACAAAGTAACACTGACATCTCTCTGGAGGTTGGTTTTGACCCCAACTCTATGTTCTTTAAAAAAAAAAAAAGGGAGGGGAAACTAAAGCAAGGAGGGAATCCAGATGGACCACCCACATGGTTCCTGTCGTACTAAAACCAGCATGGTGTAGTCCAAGGAACGTGGAGAAGAAAACCAGCCAGAACAAAGTGCCCAGGCCAACACATTGTCTTAAGGTATTCCTCATTCCATGTGAAACTATTCCATCAGAACAAACTGTGGCATTCAGGCTGCATAGGAAACTTCTCAATTTGAGCTGAACTTTCTCAACACAGACTCCCTGAAAACCGAAGAACTAAGCATGCTCTTGGTTCCCCATTGCTACAAAGTATTTTTTTAATGAAGCAGAAAGACAACTCCATGGAGTCCAATAGCTGCAGAACAAATCCCATCCTTAGGGCCCCTGACAAGTAGAAGACACTTGAGTTCATCATACCTGCAAACCATTTACTTGGCAGAAGTCCTTAATTTCAGCCAGGAGAGGCATCAACATGGTGGACTTGGCTTCAGAAACACCATCAACTTTCTTCAGGTTCTCAACGCTCGTAGGCCTGGTTTAGCATGAAAAATGCAACAACATAGGATATTCCCAAAATATTGCTGCCTAATGCCTTCTAGTAGCTGGGGGAGGCACTTGAGATGCCTCCACTGTCCCAACAGAAACAGGAAAGGGATTTGTGACTTGGCTTGCAAGCTCCCCAGTTTGTACATGTCTGCATGCTGGCTTTACCTTATCCGGGCCATCTCCACCAGGATCTTATTGGTTGCCAAGACAGCTGGAGGAATTTCCTTCTCATTAGCTACCTTCTGTCTAGCAGTCAACAGCTTGCCATACAGAGCAGTCTGGGAAGGAAGGAGCCAAATTCTCAGCTCTATACCACTCATAGGTATAATTGTTACAAGAGCAAAAGTTATCACCTCCCTGATCTTTCCAATATACACAAAACCCCTGCAATCCATTAATCCCTCCTCGTGTATTTCAATCCTATTCTGGGACTTCTATTCAAAACAACTCAGTAATTTTAAGAGCTGTCCAAGCCAGCCACCCAAACACAGAACATCTGTAGTTTGCAGGCTGACTGCAATTCAGAGATATCCTCCCTATCCCAGAAAAGCTTACCTCTAGTTCTTTATCTCGGGATGAAACATCTGGCTTTTGGGGCTTCAAAGGAGATTTCAGTGGTGAGCGCCCTGAAACACTAACAGAAAAAAAAAAAAATCAAGTGTGAATGAAGTCTTGCTTTAGATCAGGGTATTCAGGGACTTGGTTCAGGGCTGTGGGAGAGCAGAGCAGCAGCCCAACTTATTTTGCCAGCTCTGTCCCCAGGCAGGACTGGAGCTGGTCAGGATACAACCAGCAATATCCTTAATATCACAATTTCTCTCATCTGGTGCTGAAACTTAAAACCAGTCTGTTATTGTACAAAGCTTAAGCAGATGAAATAGTATTTGTGGGAGTCTGGGGGTGAAAAAAACCAACCCAACTCAGCAAGATCTCTCAATGCTGGATTTCTGTATCTTGAACAAAAACAAGTTCTAACAGTCACTCATCCCCTATGACATCCCACCTTTCATTTTTTGCCCAAGGCTGAGAACATTAATCCCGGCAAACAGCACTGATCACCTTAAAACCATTAGTGACAGGGACACAGCTGCTGTGCTGTGAGTGGAATTAGCACAGCTCCAAATCCGTGGGCTCAGGGACATTTACTCTTGACTGGACCTGCCATGATTACACTGCAATATCTGTTAGCAAACAAGTTGGACTAAGAGCCAACAGTTGGACAGTGCAAAATAACTTGATTTGGATTTTAACTCTCTCTAAAAATAATCCGTCTTCACGTGGCTGCAGTGTCAACTATTCACCTAAAGTGATAGAGCCTCTCTTCCTGTCATCTGCCAGCACCAGAATGCTGGCCTGAAGGAGGAATCCACTCAAAAATACAAGGTGCACTTAATCTGATGCAGCACATGAGCCAGGAAAACAAATTACTTGGTATGCTTTTTGCAAGAAGTCATTTGATTTCTTTTCTCTCTGAGGGAGCCTCGAGTTGGTCTCAGTCTTCTCCAGACCAGTGTGGAAAGGCAGAGCCCTCCATGCTCCCTGATGTTAACTGTGAAATCTTGTAAATACAATGTATTTTGAAATATAATGCAGTGTACAGCAAGTTTTAGGCACGTGAATTTCTAATGCATTTTTCACAGGAAAAATGATCATTTTAACGATCTCCCAACAAGCAATACCCCCATTAACATAAAATTAGGTAAATCTGTTTTAATTTGAAGTACTGTACCTGTTAAGCATGTTAGTGCTTCTTGGAGGAGTTTTATCTTTTTTGTCATAGGAGAACATCTCATAGAGAGACATCTATAAAAAACCAGAAGAAACAGACAAATGGTGATTTACCGTCTTGTCACTGAGTTTGCTGTTGATAAAACATTAGTTTGTGATTTTTATTTTTTTTTAACATGAGCAAAGATGGATCACACTGGAGGAGGGTTGTACTGGTACGTACTGGTACAGACCTGCTTGCCTGGCGACTGTGTTATTCCTTTTGTGCCTGGGGAACGCTGCCTGGAGAGCAAAGGCGAACGCCTGCTGCTGTAATGCAATTAATTACATCTTAATTCCATTGTACACTGACACTGCCCTTCAAAAAATAACATTCTGCTAAATAAACTGATTTCAAGTTGGTACAGGGATGTATTTGGCAAATCAAATTATTAATTATTAGAATCATCATTCTTCATGAAAAAAAACAGAACACTGAGGATCTCAAAGCCTCCTCCTGTTCAACCCTGCCTTCTCCAAAAGCAGGTGTCAGAGACAGATCTGGTGTTAGTAAAGAAGTGATCTAGAGAACACATGAGCTACAGTTACCTGGTAGAAGATCTCTGCAGATTAAGGTCTTCGCTGGACTGTAATAGAAGACTTGGATTTGAGGCAGACCCAGCTCCTGACAGCCAATTTCTACCCTGAAAGAAATAAAGCACACAGCTTAGCTGTGGATTATGCAGGAGGAGCTCTCAGGGTGTCATTTCACTACCAGAAGTACCTTCTGGGTGAGCACACAAATGATTGCAAACTTGCAGTTACGGGATGAGACTTCTTTGAGGAACCCTTCCATGATCAGCTGCTGGCAAAGCTGTTTCCACCATTTCTCTGGCCACTCTTTCCCACAGCCAAAGAGAGGGTGCCTCTGGTACCGCTCTGGCAAGCGTTGAGAGCACTGGAAGTTTTGAAAGAATCTGTTAGATTTGTCCACACCTTGTGCAGGGAAGCTTCAAGTACAACCAGTAAACCAGAGCCTCCTCTACCCCATTCCACGCCTAATCTACTTTCTGCCAAGTTCATTTTTCCCTAGGTACACTTGTCTGACAATCAGCAGCTTAACTTGACTAAAAGGTTAAACGAGGAACACAATTCACCCAGTTTTATCAAGTAATACAGGTTTCTCCTTTTCTCCTCAGTTTGTAAACGTAAAAAGTATTTTGTTCTTATTCTAATTTATTTCCAGTGAGTCCCTTGCTTAGTATTTCAAAACAATTAAAATTAAAGGTGTCTAGAAATTATACCTATTCTCATACCCTACTTCAGTATTTCAAGTCAGACAGCAACAGAAAGCTACAGTGGAACCCATCCTTTGCTTTATTCAAACATAAGCCAACTAAATGTTTATCCCTCATTCTGGAAAGGCTGTTCCTTCCAAGATAATCAAAATAACGCATTTTCATAAAAAATTAGAGAGCAATCATCTTTGTTTGTTGCACGGGGAGTGGAGCTGAGCAAAGTCAAGACTACCTCTCTACACAAACATCCAGCTCTCCAAGAAGAATGGAACACACACATTGACGTGAATGCATGTCCGTGTGTTGATGGACAGATCAGTTAAGAGGGATAACGTCACAGCGCCTCCCAGAACGCACACAAGGAGCTGCACCATCACTTACAGAGCCTCGAAGAAGAAGAATTGGCATTCTGGTCCCAAACTTCTCATCCAGGGCACTCACTGCAGACAGCAGCTGGTGTGCTTGCTTCCCAAAGTCCTGCAATCCACTGTCAAAGTCACTGGGGACTGTGAGGCAGGAGCCGCTGAAAGGCACAAAGGAAGCCAAGCTTAAGGCAAACAAATGAAGGCCCCTCTCCCTTGCTCCAAATGCTGTCAACCCAGTGATCAATGAAAGAATGAAATGAAATAACCACAAGTGATTGACCTGTACTTAGTCTCTAATGTCAGTCCTAGTTCTATACTTTTAAACACATTTAATTATTTATACCAATGTAACTTCAAGACACGTTTGTATTTCTGTCAATGACCCTTCTCAAACAACTGCCCAACCCAACAGTAAGTTCTACATGACACCTGCTGTTAAGAACATTGCCTCAGCAATCTTTTGAATTCAGTATTTAAATATTTGCATTGGTTTGGGCATGCAAAACATTTCTTTAACTTCACTTAAAAGCTTTTTTTCTGTTTCTTTAAGAACATAAAGGGAAAAACAAAAACCAGGAGCAGAGAGCAATCCCATTAAAGGCTATATTTCTTACTGACTGAAAGAACCCATTAAAAAACCACAAACCACTTCTAAGGAGAAAAATGAAAATTATCTATTTCAAGTGATTTCAGTTCTGCAATATAAATTCACTACCTGGCTCTTTATTAGCACAGCAAGGTGTCTTCAAAGAGAGAAATTAAATCTTTTAAATTCTTTTTTTTTTACTTAGTTGTAATAGAGGCCAGGCAAAGCTGTCCTAATCTCTGACATATAGAAATTCAGTAACTAAATTGGTAATACTTCTCCAGAAAGCAACACAGCCTAGTATCTTGCCTGGATCAGAAAGCACCCTGCTAACAGCAAGAGCAAGGAATGCTCTAGTGTAACTTCAGGAAAAGCTTTATTATAACTCCAGAAGAAAGTGACAAAGGTGTTTCTGCTCATACCTCTGTGACTATCACCCTCCTGAGTCATCCTCAGCACATCCATGAGATTATTAGCAAGGTTAAAAGAGCACCTGTCAGCACAGCAGAACAGCTCCCTGGACACTGGGGCAATTTAGCCTTGGACACCTGGTACCACACACCATTTGCAAGTGCTGTCTTTTGGGATTAATTACCTAACAGGGTTTAAACTGATGAACAGAAGTGTTTTTCACTGAGCATTGCTCTAAACCCCTCTTAGGAACTGTGATCCTGCTCTGCTTCCAGGCTTTCCCACAGCCTACCTTAAGAGCTTATCATGGTTTGCTTGACACACTGGAAAAAGGTTAGAGGGATGTTCAAAAATAAACCTCAGGCTGAACAGCTGCAAGATCAGATGCGTGAAAGTCAGTTCTTTTAGATAATTTGCCTTGTAAGTCAGTCTGAGAGAACACAACCTCTAGGATCAGCCTTCAGGGAAGAAAGCTTACCTGGACCTGCAATTATCACAGCATTCTTCTGTGCCCATGATGCCAGAGGAAACCTTTCGAAGTTGTCTGTCTTCAAAATGAGACAGGATGATTCTACCCAAGGGAACAAAAGAATTCAATAAAAGACCAAGAATTTACACATGAAATTTATTGCAGAAAATGGAGTTGAAATCAGCATCATTAATTAATTCACTGGGGAACCAATTATTTTGCCTTGATTCCTCTAAAGAAAAAGTATTTTTTTAAAAAAAGCAAATAAGGGAACGTATAAATGTGCTGAAGGTTGTACTTTTGATACTGCTTATTAATATAGAATAGAATGTTCTGTGCTTGTAGAACACATTGCGAGTCTGAGATGCCTTCTGGTTACAACCCCCAGCTGTGCCCAAGTCCCAGCAGCTCTTACCAAAGCTGCCTGCAGTGACAAAGCACTAAATAGGTTCCAGCACTCACTTCCTCCTGCAGCTATTGGATACCAGGTACTTCTCCATCTTTGCCAACATCTTCAGCTTGTACAGCCGGAACTTCTCGTTGTTGATCTCGTTCAGGAGGCGTCTGAGACAGAAGCAAAAAATGCAGAGCCTTGAATGCTGATCACTATTCCTCTGTCCCAAAAATGAAACATGCCAGACAATATGCCAGAAATATGCCAGACAATTCACCAGGAAGAGCTAGAAAAAAATATCCTACTAAAACCAGGCCCAAGCTGCCTGCCTGCTTCTCCACCACCTTGATCCTCAGAGCATGGGGTACACTCAGGACAGCACTTTATTCATATTCTTATAAACATAATCCCAAAGAGGCTAGAACAGGACAGAGACACAGACAGCTCCTTCCAAGCCCACGGGCTACTGAACTGCAGCGACCCAAAGGCCCTGAGGAGGGAGAAAAGGGCTGTTTCCAGAGCTTTACCTGTTAATGGACAGGTCTGCTGCAGCCCAGAGCACGTGGCAGGCCGCGGGAAGCCCATCCCGCCCGGCTCTCCCCATCTCTTGGTAGTAGGATTCCATCTCCTTCGGGGCGCCGTAGTGGATGACCAGCCGGATATCGGCCTTATTGATGCCCATTCCAAACGCCACCGTGGCCACAACGCACTGCAAAGCAGGAGCCACGTGCCTTCAGGTGATCCCAAAGGATACGACCGGGTTAGTTCGCACACACTTGGTGCGCATCTGCTGCCGCAGACTTAAAATCCAGCCTGAACTGCAACAGCTTCAGACCCACAGTGCTGGGCTTGGCACAGCCATAGGATTATAGCCACGAGAGGGATGATGGGCTACAGCAAATGCGGGAATGTTTACAAGCAGCTGTTCTCAACAGGCACAAAACAAATCACAAAAAGGAACACATGAAGTCCTGGGATATCTCTGCTGCCCAGGAAAGAAGCAGCTTGCAGAAGTTGTGATCTTGTTCCAGCTACCACCACTTTCCTCGGATACCATGCATTTTTAAGGGAATTATTAAAGAAATTCAAATAATAAACCAGGAATCTTATTCCTGTCAGCACAGACCAGCAATTTCTTCGCCCAGAATTGCAGACAGGGGACATGACTAAAACAGGTTGATATTCCAAAATTTTCTTCTACCAAAAACTCTGCAATCCTAAATAGGACCAAGAGAATCTGGTTTCCTACATACCTGAATTTCATCCCTCATGAACTGGTGGTGAGTGTCTCTCCTCTGCTTGTTCCCCATCCCAGCGTGGTAGGTACCACAGGCCACGTTGAGTTTATTCAGTGCATGCACCACCTGCTCAGTGGTTTTCCTTGTAGGGCAGTAGATGATAGTAGGGCCTTCAAACTCATACACAGAACTGCTGAAAATAACAACAACAACAACAAGTAAAGATACAGAACAAAAAAAAAAAAAAGCCACCTGCCTTTAAAAAAATACATCTGAGGGATCAAAACCAGGCTTAAATCGTTACCTTCCTTTCCTAGTTAGGAACTGCTTCAAATCCCTACAGATGTCTCCACTTTGCTGTCCAACTTCCAGGTACAGGTTAGGTCTGTCGAAACTGGTACAGGTGACCTGGGGATTCCTTAGGTTCAGGCATTTGACTATGTCCTCTCTAATCGAGGGACTCGCAGTTGCAGTTAAAGCAATAATGGGGATCTGCAAGGAGATGCAGAAAAACATTCATGACCTCTCATTGATAATTTTTTTTTTACACCAAAACCCCTAAGAGTCTACTGATACAGAACCTAAACATGCACTTTAATGTGTTTATCATTGGATAAGTTCAGTCATTTGAAAAATATGGTTAATCTTGAGCTTCTTGAGCATTTTAGGCTAAAGCTCTTTTGAGAGCAGGCAGGAACAGAACACTTGAAACACAAACTTTTATTCTGAATGTATGTTCCATGAGTCCACAGTAATTCACTGATATGATTAGCTAAATTTAGGGAAAATAGCATGACACTTCCAATAAAAGCATGTTAAGTTCAGGTCCAAATTTTGGAGCTTATGCAATAAGTGCTTGAGGAGAGTCTAGAGATCAGTGGCATGCTCCTAACAGGCCACTCAGTTGGGTAAAACAAAATCCTCCAATATTAAACCAGAAGCTTAGGGACATATGCTGATCTTCCTCAGCATAGGGATCCAAAGCAATTTAAATTTCATAAGTTTCTGGTAGTCCAAGGTCAGAACATCCTTCATTTAAACATTAGGAAAAACTTACAAAGCCCTAATCACTGACAGAGATGCTCCAACTCCAAACCAGTACACTCAGAGCACAAAATCAAAAGGCTGGTATTTCCAAACCATGACACAAAAGCCTCTTCTTGTATCAGAAACCAATCAGAGCCAAACCTCACCGATGGCAGAGTCTTCTTTAACAAGCCTAAATTTCTGAAGGAGTTCCTGAAGTCATGGCCCCACTCGGAGATGCAGTGAGCTTCATCCACAGCTATGAGGGTGATACCTGGGGGACACAAAACCACAGCACAGCAAGCTCCAGCTTTCCTGAGAAGTCACCAGCAGTGCTTTAATTTTTGTTCCTGGAATGCTTTCTGCTGCATCAACTTTAAGTCCTCTTCCATAAAAAATGCTCAAGAGCTTTTACAGTCTCCCCCTCACAGCAATCCGAGCTCCAAAATCCTTCACGCAGATCAAAATCTCAAGCTAGTTCCAAGAGGACCTTTCCCACTCACTGTTTCTCAATCACAGTCACAAATAAGAATTATAGATGTCATTTTCTGTATTCTCTGGATTGTAACACAAAGCCTGATTGTCTAAGACACACACTCACGTAGGATTTTTTTCATCAGTGACAGGATCTTGTGTGATGAAAGGGAATAAATGGGTGTCACTACTCTCACCAAGAAATGGGTGAAAAATCTTCAATTATCAAAAAGGCTTAAACATGATTATTACTTTAAGCTGCCTGGCAACTCACCCACAGTCTTTTCTCCAACTTACCAACAGTTTGGTCAAGGTCCTGAAGTAAGTTTAAGTTCCCTGAACAAAACTCTGGAGTCATGTATATGACTCTGTATTGACCCCTGAAAGACAAGAAAAAAAATACACTGACACAGAAGAGAAGATCCCAGACAATTAAATGCAATAAAATCATGATTGCATTGAAAAACAATATGAGAACAGATTTCTGATGGGAAACAAGAGGAATTAAGTGAAGACCACAGAAGATTCCAGAACCACAGGAAAGCAAGGCATTACAGGAAAAGGAAAATCAGATTTGCCAGCCTTTAGAATAAAAAGGGACTGTTGTGTTGATGACAGATATAGGTCTAAAACCTGATAAAAATCAGGTCTAAATCAGAACACAGCTGAGTCAATGAGCTCCATCTCCCCAGCCAAAAGGCACAGGAGGGTGGCTGCAGCCTCCCACACACTCACCCTGGGTGAATGCAAACAATATCCTGAGTGCCAAGTCTCAGGGCTGGGCCAGAACCAGGAATTTCACTGATGATGGAGCAGGGAGACATACTACCCCCTCCAGCAGCCCTGTGTCACAGCCCAGAGTACCAGAAAGCTTGGCTAAAAACTCACCCTTTGATGGAATCCTTGACCTGTTTTGACTGAGCTGAACCAAGGAAACAAGCTGGAATCCCTGTCATTCTGCAGAAGTAAAAAAAGAGCACAGTCATGAACAGACTCTCCAAGCTTTAGCTTCCAGCCTATGCCAGCATTTCTAAAGGAAGTTCAAGCTGTGAGGTCAGAGCCTACTTTCTTCAAGGATCTTTGTGTGAAACACTTTTTGAAAAAGCAAGAGTGGTGCATGGCTCCCCCTGCCACCCAAATGCTCTTCCACTTCCCCTCCAGCTGCCTCCACAAGACACACACTGGATTAGCAGGAATTAGAGAAAGGAAGACCATTTTCCTTGCACATGTTCACAAATAAAACATCCAAAAGAATATGCTAAATGTATTTTCTTTAACTACTCACCGCTGCAGCACCTCACATTTGGATGTAAGCCCAGCTAGCCCACAACTTTACCTTGTTCAGTCTTTTGTGAGCTACTGATGCTGCATCTGCCAATTTTAAATGAGGTGGCTGGTTTTTAATGATATAACAATTACCAGCTCAACTGATTCATATTTTACCTCTTAACTTGGTGATCTGCTGCATTGTCTCAGAGCCCTTGGTTTCCACAGCTGCTCAGTCCAAACTGCAGCCACACTGACAGACAAACTGCTGCAGTTTGTAAAAATTCAGTCTCCTCGGCCTTCAAAATGAATGACCCACTGAGAAGGTAGTGAATAAACCCATTCCACTAAGGAAAACAGTGGAAAAGTCAAAGGAGCAGCTGGACACACAGACACCCTGCTGAGCAATGCTCAAGGAGCTTAGGCTGTCCAGCCATTCATCTGCACACAGCCACACATGATTAATGTTCCTCACTTCAAAACATCTTCACACCCCCTCTTTCAAAAGACTCCTTCTTCCCAAGTTGGACAAGGCAGGAATGAATTAGACAACTCAGCATGAGTCCCACAGCTTCAGGGTAAAAGCGTCAGAAGTGAATAGCTCTTACAATAGGAAGTGAATACATGTGGAGAAAGCATTATCAGGTATTAAAAATCAAAAGGATTTATCTTGACAACACCTAAAACCACCCATGTTAGAGTGATGTGGTGTGACCCACAAGTTCCCCCTGCTCAGATCTCTTAAGAAGTGAAGGGGCCAGGTGTTAGGAGACCTACTACACTGTCCCTCCTGAAAGCTTTGATCTGGATTGCCTACAGCTTCCAGCTATACCTGGTTCAAATGTCACTGCTCAGACCCAAAGGAAGCCCTACCAAACTTTGACATGAGCCTCAAAGAGCTCCCCCATGGCTTCAGTCTGGACACAAAGGGCCTCCAGAACCCAGAAATATGCATCTTCAGAAACCTCTCACCAGCATCCATCCTTTGCTACCTCAGCCTCTGGCTCACCTACGTGGCAAATCCAGGGATCTGAGACTGCTGACACAGGCTGTGTATGTTCCTTGAGGAACACATGCTCTGCAGCTGACACACGAGCAGCCTGCTGTACACAGAGCTGCAAAGGGGGAACCCCCAGAAACATTCTGTGGGGAATCCAGCAGCAGCCTGTCATTGCTGCTGTGTTACCTACGTCAACTGCAGCACCTGGTCCTCCATCAGGGAGATAAGAGGGCAGATGACAACTGCTGTGTGTCCAGTGTAAACAGGAGGAAACTGGTAGCACAAGCTTTTTCCATAGCCTGAGGGGGGGGGGAAAAAAAGCAGAAGTGAGATATCACGCTTTCTATGCGGCTACAACAGACAATTTTAACACCTTGGTGAACCCAAAAAAACAACCCATGTTTGTTTTACTGCTCTGCCCCAAAAAGGGAACGACTTTCTATTGTTTCTTAGGATGCAACAGAAACTCACCGGTTGCCATGACAACAAGATTATCTCTTCTGTCTTCCAAAAGAGAATTGATCACTTTCCACTGGACCCTTTAAATTAAACAAAGGGGAATACTTGATTTTTGCCACCACAGACAACAAGTAAATCGTATGAAGCTGCATATTCTGTTGAATTGTAGGTTAAAGGCACCCTCGAGGCTGCCTCAGAGCTGTCTTTGCACACTGCAGCCACTCAGACTCTCCAAGTACTGCAGGCAGGGCCACGAGTGCCAGAGTGGGGATCTCTGACAGGACTCAGGCAAGCAGCACTTGATGCTGACACTCACAGGAGACAACAAAATAATACCTTAAGTTTTCACAGAGTTTGTGGATCAGTTGTCTCCAACATAAGGGAGTGTGATCAAGCCCTGGATTTGTTTGTTGCCATTTTTTCAAGCATGCAGTAATAAAGACATCATCAGGTTGAAGGAAGGGCAGGAACCCACACCCCAGAGTGTCCATTTTTACAGAAATACTCACGGTTTAAATGAGGAATGGCCAAAATAGGTCTTCAGACACATGATGTGGCTCT
The DNA here is from genome assembly GCA_013389925.1 of Aegithalos caudatus. Lineage (NCBI taxonomy): Eukaryota > Metazoa > Chordata > Aves > Passeriformes > Aegithalidae > Aegithalos > Aegithalos caudatus. The sequence continues at coordinate 505,745 of WEIU01000641.1, read as the reverse complement.
CTTCAGGTTCTGGCAGCAGTGGATCTTTAGTGGGAGAGAGGAGAAAAAAAATCATTTGGGATTAAATTTTAAAAAGATAAAGCACTGTCTCCACAAACAACAGTCTGCTCATGGTTCGTGATGCCCAGGGGTTAGAATTCGGGCAATTCCAGTGAAAAGAGAGATATCATATTTCAGCTATCTTCAGGCTTGAATGAAGGATTAAAAAAGCTCCTCAGAGACCCTGCATGAGGAGGGGAACATATGGCTTGATTAATGAGATAAAGAAATAGGACTGTAATGCATAACTGCATCATCTGGAACAGGCTCATCCAAACAAGTCCAAGTATGTTTCTCCTCACATTTCAGCTGCTTTTCCCCATTTGATTTCTCTCCAAAGGGACAACCCCAAAGCATGCCAAAATCACCCCCAAGGCAGAATTTCCTCAGAATTCTGCCATGCAGCAGTAACAGAAGGATACAGGAGACAGGGGAGGCATCACCTCCCCCGTGCTGTGTTCTAAGCAGGTCCCCTCAGCTCTGCAGGGCCCCCACCCCCATGCTGGTTTTACTGCCATGAAGCAAACATCAGCTGATCATGGAGGAACTTCCCTCTCTTTTGCCAAGCACACCTATGTATTTTCATCCTGACACGGTCCAAGTTGCCCTTAGAAACCCAGGTGAGCTTCATCTTCCTGAGTTTGAGAAACCAACCCTTAAAAGTCACTGTGCCTCCACAGCTGCTTCTACAGACTGGTTTTTAAAAGTTTATTTCATCACACACTAAGATTTTTTAAAAGATATACCAAAATATTCCTCCTCCTCCTCTTCAATGCCTTCATCTTCATCACCATCTGGTGCCACATCCACTTCTGTGTTGGAAGTTTTCCAGGCTTTACTGGACTCTCCTTCAGGTAAAGCTCTTTCACAATCATCTACATCTTTTAGAGACTGAGAAATTAAGAAGAAAAAAAGTTATTTTGGAGCATGGAAAAGTAGATAAAATGCCTATCCAAGGCAATATGATATGGGAACCAAATTTTAATCTAGTTATAACAACTTAAATCTACTGGGTGGATCAAGCCCAAGCTGGTGTAGTAAAGATGACACAGGAGGCAAATGATACTCCAGTCTAGCACCAGCATATTGAATTCTTTAGGTATCCATGTGTTGATTCTGTCCATCTTCTGTAAGCAGCAACATTTTGCTTCATATTCCCTCCCCTTAATTGTGCTCCACTCCACTGTGATCCCAGAGCAGCATCATTAGGAAAAAAAATTGAAAAATAAACCCTGAGGCACTCACTTTCAGCATCTCCATTTCCAGCTCTTCATCACTCTCAATGACACAGGACACATTTTGCTCGTTGTCTGTGGAACATGCCTCCTACAAAATCAACACGATTCCCATGGAAGCAAGGTAATTTCTACTTTACCCACTACCTTCCAACCTCCCATAAGCCACTTCTCTGTATGATTGAACTTCTTACCAAAGATAATTAAGCTCAACATTCAGCTCTGAGGCCTGTCCATTAAAAAAAAAAAATCTGAAAGAAATATTATAACTTGACTAGCTCTCCTTACCTCAGGTACAACTTCCTTGACAAATTCCTTCTCAGCCTGACGTTCCAAGACCTGAAGCTCTTGCTCAGTAATGTCCAGGGACATGAAGTCATCTCTGTCCTCTCTGTCTGTGAATCTGGCTGCTGGAGCCCCATTTTCCAGAGCAATGTTACCTCTCTGTGCCTCCTCTCCACTCATTTCTTCCTCCCAGAGGACAGCTAGCGTAGCATCAGAGCAGATGTTGAGGTCACCTTCAGGTTGCTCAGCACATTCTGCTTTTTGTGCTTTGACATTTGCTGACTTGGCTTCTAAATGTATTGCATTTGCACCACAGTTCCTCTCCACTCCAGAAGGGGAACCTGAGCCCAGCAAGGTGGTTTTTAAGGCACTGATGTTCTCTGATACCTCAGCTAGTATTTCTGCAGCCCTAGGAGGTAAAATCAAAGAACATAAAACAAAATTACAGAGGCAGTTACTACACTTCAGGACAAAATTCAGCCAAGTTAGTTCAGTGTCAAATCCATTGCAATTAGACCAGTGAAAACACATATTCCTACCTATAAAAAAAAATACATTTTCTTAGAAAACAACAAACAGATAATGTCTGTTCAAACACATGTGCTTTGTTGTGTGGGACCTCAGAGAGCAAAAGCAGAACGCTGACTGTAGAGGTAGAGACAAGTCAGCAAAAAGCTGACCTCTGGAAGTTTTCCAGCTGTCCAGAAGAGTGGGGAATGTGAGAAGCCAGGTCTGTCATCTCTTCAGCCAGTGAAACCAAGCGCTCCTTCACACCCTCAGAGGTGGCATCTGTAACAAGTGTAACAACTGATTATTTTGTAATAATTGGGGTCTAACATCTCTACCTAAATAAAGAACTCCCATTCCTGTGACTGCATTCTTGCAAGATCTACAGCTGGTAAGACAGCATTTTCCAGGGCTTAAAAATCAGGCACAGAGAATCAGGCCAAGCTTCCAAGTATTCCAGCCCTGCATCTCTTCTGTTACACAAGCTCAGAGAAAACAGGTACACTGCTACAAAGTGATCCCTCCCAGCTTTCCTCCAGCTCTGGGAAAAGAGCTGCTGACACAGACATGCTGACTAAAACCAAGGCCAAATCCTGCACCTCGTATCGAAGGCACAGCACTGCCACTGCCTTGGACAGAAAAGTAAAATTCAGCCAAAACAAAAAGCAAACAAATCCCTCACCATCTCTTTCTCAGCCTTAAAATACCTGTAATATCTTCTTTATCAAACACAGAACAGAATAAAAACTAAGATTTTAAAATCTCCTCTGATGAGGTAAAAAATGTTACGCTGCTCTAAAACATTTGGGTCCTACTTATATGTCTCTATAAAAACATTATTTCCTAACATGGTTTGTAACGTGGCCCTATTTCATCTTAAATTAGGTACCTGTCCCTGCATCAGCAGCACTGAAATTAACTCACTGAAGTGTGTCCATAAACAAACCAGAATTACAGAAGGAATTCTTCCCATCTCTGTGTACAGCAGAGACAAACACAAACAAACCCTCCTATATCCTACGGAAAACAGTCACAGAGTATGGGCATCCAAGACCTTTTACTTTCTGCTCCCTCTGCAACTCATCTGTAATCACTAAGAGGCCAAACAAACCTGAGACTATTAAAATACCTGCTGGGTAATGGAGTATGCAATTGTACATAGAATAAATTCCTTATGCCTGGATGAACAACTTACCTTTCCTCACGCTACATAATTTCCGGTCACTCTTACTTATATTTTTCAGTTTTTCATAAACAATGTAGCCAGCCTAGGAGAGAAAAGAAATAATTAGCACCCAGTACTCCACAAAGAAAAAACAACAACAACAATTAATCAAGGGTAAATCAGGCAAAGTGTGGCACCAATACAGTGTTACCAGCAGAATTCCAAACTGGAATATGGCTCACGTCATACTAACTACTACCCTGACTCCACTGTCCATCAGGACCAGGTACATGTTACAGAATGCTGCACTGAGGGCCAAATGCTAACTTGGGCCTCCCTCTGGAATGGATACTTTACACAGATCCCAGAGTGGGTAATCTCAGCAAGCTGGCAGCACAGAGGAACCTCCCAGTCCCACCACCTGCTCACCTCATTCAGATTTCATGCCGTGCTCCAGGAGAAGAGCTACAAACCTACCAAGATGGATCCAGTGTGTTTATGATTTCCCTTGGTATGAATAATGAGCTCTAACAGAAAAATACAGCCTAAAGCCAGCAATGTGCTAATTAGGCTACACGTGTAGAAAAAGAAATAAGTTACTCCCTCATGTTTTCCAGAGAGGCTCCAAAAGGCAGGCCAGGTGAATGGAGCATAGTGGGAAAGATGCACTGCCTGGAAAAAACATGGCTACAAAAGCTGAATCAGGCACCAAAAAAAAAAAAAAAATTAAAATGTTTTCCTTACTGTTTTGGGTCTTCACAGGTGCTAAACCCTCCACAGCTGAACTTATAACTAAACTGGAAGTCAGAAAAGAAACCCACTGTCCCACTTCCCTTCCTCTAAGCCTAGAAATAAGAGATTGAAGGGATTTTTTTCCTGACATAAAGCATGATTTTCTCCCAGGAAGCAGGTGGCACCTGGTAGCCTATTTGGTAAAACCCTTTACAGAACTGTAGATAAAGCAAAATTCATCTAAAATACTGAAAAAACAGGGACTTCTGGAGAACCACAAAGCTCACAGGCAACTGAACTCTTCCTGACAATCCATATTGTGGTTCTCCTGTATTAGCCACCAGTGTTTCTTCCAAGCTGCTTTTGAATTTCACCTCACATACTATATTTAACAAGATTTGGGTTCATTAGCAGCTGAGAAAGATGACTAAACCAGAAGGAAATGCATCCAAAAGTGGTAACAAGCTACAGTGAACACCTGCAGACAAGGGATAAAGAAATGCCCAGCAGCTAAGAGCACACTGGAGAAGGGATTTACTCCCAGAGGTTGGAATGGTGATCCCCTGTGGTACATACATAGGCATCTGTGGCTGCATAGAGCTTCTGCTCCTCGTTGAGTGGAAACTTTTCCCAGTTACTGCAGCGGACGGACTGATCCTTCAACAGCTGCCTGCCAAAAAGGTGCTTCACCAAGCCATTTAGACTCCATGTCTCCTTACACTTCAGCTGGGAAAAAAAAATCCAAACAGAACACCAAAAGCAGAGGATTTGTTTAAAAAGGAAAGCACCTGCACCTCCCCAAAACGAGCAAAATGTACTCAGTCCCTCGTTAGAAGCAAGGAGCTCTGCGTTAGTCAAAGCATACCAAGTTTTTTAAAGCAGTAAGTCTTCCCAGTGCTGCCCCACCAACAAAAATATGAAGTATCTGTACAAAACCTCTGGCTGGATAAAATAAGACCCCTAGACTTAAACAGCACCCCCTCTCTCCTCCAGGATTTTCCTCTTATTTGCCTTTCTAATTAGAAAATCTCAGTATCAAGCACCAGGGAATTATCTAATAAAAACACAGGAAAATGCCTGCCTGTGAGTGTTGGATGTCTTTTGTCAGGCTGAAGTCAAGCACAAAGCAGAAGAGCACAGCTCTAGCCCACATTAACCACTGCTCTGAGTGCTGGGAAGCAGCTCATCCCAAGTCTCCAAAACCCACCCCACCACGCTGCTGCCTCCAATTGCCTCTGCAATCCCATCAACCACAGTGGCTGCACACTCCTGTCTCCAGAGCCAGTCTGGGAAACTTTGCTTCAGAGCCCAAGGATCCAGGACTCATGGGCACAGCCTGCTGCTATTCCAGCTTGGAAAACGTGCCCAACCCAGGAGCTGAACAGCAGCAGTGAAGCATTGGCAGCTCACTGCCTTGAGTCTGGCACAAAAAAAAAACCCTCCCAACTGTTCTTTTTAGGCTCCCCCAGCCCTTCCCTTCCCATTGTGCCATTATATATAACCCTGTTCTTCTGTTCTCTTTCAAGTTTATTTTTGGTTTGTTTTCTCTTTAGCAGAAGACTTTTAAGCTGCTATCAGAGATCACATTGCTCATCTTCATAACAAATTATCCTGAGTGGAATGACTGGATAAAAAAAACAAAGGGGGTGACTGAGGAAACTCCAAGTTTGAGAAGTTAACAGCTCCTCTTACTGCTTGAGCAAAACAGTCAATTTGTATCATTTCCAATCCACTAGCAAGCCAAACTCCAAAGTGGCTGGTACTAAAAGCGCTGCTCCAAAGGTTGGTGCTGCTGACAGAAGGAAGGAGAAATGCGTGGAGAGGCCAAGCACAGGTAAGGAAATCCCTGGTGCACAGAGAAAGAAAGGCTTTAAGGGACATGCTAGAAATAAGAATGATTTAGAAAGCAATGAACCTTTAGCTCCCTTCCCTAAAGAGACAGCACAGGTGTCCTTGCATCAAACAATCTCTGAAACAGACCTGAATTCAGGGTGTGCCAAATGCAGCAAAACTTGTAAACAACAGTTCACCAGGTTGCTGGAAACAGCACCCACACTAGAGCTGAGGTGACACCAGCCTGAGAATCGTGGGAATCCACATATTCCTAGCTCCAGACTGTGTGGCAGAAACACCTCTGCAGGGAGGACTTCAGACCTGGGTGCCTCCCTCTAGCACCCAGCAAGCCACAGCCACAGGGCTGCCTTCCTGTACCCTGATTATAAGGTTCAGCCATTGCTGGGACCATGACACCACTGCCAGCAGAACAATCAGGCCATTTCCATCACTAAGAATTAAAGGAAAAGCACTTGCAGCTGAATTCAAAAGGTATATCTTGTAAATACTAAAGGTGAGCAGACCTGAGAGGGGACAAATGTTGATTAAAAACTGGCTCACTGAAGGACAGTACCTAGTTCTGCAGGCTTGGAGGGGTGTTTTTAAAGTTTCTAAATAAGTTACAACAGGTCTCTGCTTTATTCCACAGAAATTGGAATGGAACTCCAATTAAAACAAGGAAGCCTCCTTTTGCACAGCACCATAACAAGATTCCCTCCCACAACAAAAAGGTTTTAAGTATTACTTTCTCATTAGCAACGTCAGTCAGCTCCACAAAGCTCTTCAGTTTGATTTCAAAGTCACTCATCAGCTTCCATTGATCTCCCTCAATTCCTACGCCAACCTTTTTAATTGTTTCATCTTCGAGCAGCCTTTTGAGTCCCTTGGGAAAACCTAAAATAGATTAAGCCCAAACATGAGAAACTAAATACTGGAAGATGCTAGAAAGTCTAATGGAAATGACAAAATCCAAGCATAAAGGCCATCTGCAAAACCCTGGGCTTTTAAAGGAAAAGCCACCAAAGTTCCTCTGTTTATTCAATTTCTCTCTGGAATGACTGAAAACTTCAACTGGTTGTGATGGATCATCTGCAGACAAGCAAGAAGGAAATAACTTGAAATACACAAATCACCCTGCATCTGAAAGCAAACCAAGTATAAAAAAAACAAAACCCAAAACCTTATTTGTCTTTCTGATTGCTAAATCACACAACAAAAAAGCAACCCCTCGCTGGAAAAGGTACTTTAATTCTCAAAATTCAGTGTTCATTACATGAAATCAAATATTATTTTACTATTTTCCACATAATTTCTTCACAGTTTTTGCTATTCCACATTTCTGGGCAACAGTTTAAACCATAAGCATGGGAAATCATCAGAAGCACAGATTCTCTGGAGACACACTCAGAGCTAAGGCTGGGCTGCTCCAACAACAGCATTTGGGACACAGAAATCACCAACCAGATGCTGTGCCAAGCCCAAACATGTCAGTCCTGTCAGCAAGCAAAAACCCACAGTGTTCAAAGATGCACACAGATACTGAGTATTGTATTTTAATTTCTCCCAAACTGATGGCACGGCAATCCTGGATCAAAGGGTATTTTCAAGCTTACAGGACTGAATTAAAGCAGGCAGCTCTCTCATCTCATTTTCTACAGGAAGAGCAGCCACAGATACTTCATCCTTGAACAATAACAGCCTCTTCCTCCCCCGTGTGTTTGTTCCCATTTAAAATTCAGAGCATCTTATTTAAATCCATACCTTCAGGACCCCACAGCTGGATACCCTGAATTAGTCTCAAGTGCAAATCTAGTACCTGCAAACACACAAAAGTGCACAGGCACACTGTGCTTGTCTGCCTCGGGTTTCATTTCAGACACTGCCTTTTCTCAGTCCTGCAATATGTATTTATGTGCTTCAACAAACACTTGGCTTTGCTGTTTTTATTTTTGCACAATTATCTCTGCCCTTTGATGGCTGCCACTGTACAGGTAGGTACATTGGCAGCTCCAGCCACAATCAGCTGTGTTGTGGATTGGGAAATTGCAGATCCACCCCAAAGCATTAAAAAATAACTGGCAAACCCCGCCCCAACAGCAGCAGCCTGGTGCTGGGAGATGCAGACAAAGTACAGCATTTCCAAAGCACAGGAGCCACAGGAAAATATGGAAAATCCTCCACAAAGGAGAGATAATTCAGTCAAATAAAAGCCTGCAACATACACAGCTGCCTTGCTGCAACAAGGGATATTCACCTAAGGGAACTGTCATTAAACCTTCAAGGATGGGCATTCCCCAGTGGAGGACTAGTGCCCCATTTCCATCACCTCATTCCTAGAAAAGTGACTAACAAAAAACAAAAAGCCTAAGTTGAAGACTGTGCAAAAGCTACAATCTGAGAAACAGGTCCCATTTTGAGAAATCTGTAAGGAAATTAAAAAACAAAAACTTAAAAATGGAAAATTATGAACAATCTTCCCAATAAATAAATAAATGTGGTTTTGTCATTAATACACAGTCCAAGAATGCTTAATTATTCCTGCAGGAGAAAGTTTTTTTGCTAGGACTTGCTGCTTTTTATTGTGATTTGGCCAGCATTTCTGCAGATCACATATATTGCCACAATAAGCAGAAATTAGCTCTGGTTCCTGAACAAGTCACTCAGTTCAAAGTGCATCTTCCACTGCCAAGAACAGGCATTTTGGAAAACCACCCAGAAGGAAACACCACCTCTTGCTGTTAACACAGCAGCCCACGTGCAGCCACACTCGGCACTGGCACACCAACATCTCTCCTGCCAGAATCAAAAACATCCCAGCTCTTTATGGCCTTTCTTCCCTCAGCTTCCTCTCCTCACATCATTTTCCTTTGTGCTGTTGAGCCTCCCTGATGGAATAGCCTCCAGCAATTAAATTTTCCACCCCATTTGCTCTAAATGACAAAGGATTGAACACCAACATTAAAATTACCGCTATTATACCTCAGCATGAGTCCCCCAGGGAAATCAGAAACCTCTCACAGGCATAGTTTCAACTGAACATTTTAAACCAAAGGTTATAAAATTCCCATCTCCTTCCCTCATCCCTATTGTCCCTATTTGGAAGCTTTTATTCACATCTATAATGAATTCAGCCTCTGCTAAGCACACCCCCTTCTCTCCCCATAGCTGCATCACACCAGGTACCCAGTATTCTTTCCCAAAGCTGATGTCATATAATGCAGGTATTTGGGGGAAAAAAAAAAAAGCACAAGAGCCATAATTTTTGAGGATTTTTGTTGAGGCCAAATTTAAAAAAAAAAAAAAAAAATCCACAGCCTGCTCTATTTAGGTTCATTGTTTATTTTGGCACTAAACAGAAAGCTCATTATAGGAGCAGGGACTTAAATTTTTAAAACTGGAATAAAATATTCTTTCCCAGACAGATAAATAATCCCCAAGACTCTTCTTCCCTGCTCAGAACCCACACACCCTGTTTTCATGCATGCATGGCAAGCTAAGATTGTCTTAATATACAGACATCACTCAAAGGATAAATGCCCTAATTATAGGTGGGAAAGGGAAGAAAAAGGATGGATTTTTACTGTCCCACGCAGTAGGACGTATCAGCCATTGCTCAAGGCTTAAGTTCAAACTTAACCACAAGAAATAGGGAGCAGTTCATGCCCCAAGGAAGAGAGGAAGTACAGTACCTGCCATGGAGGAGATATGGAACAAGTAACACTTGTCCTCAGCGACACACATCTGGATTAGAGCTGTTTTGGCCATCTTCCCTTTCATGTATGATGGTGGCCATTCAATGTCAAATCCAACAGCAGCCCCCTCTGGTAAACTCTGCCTGGAAAGGAACAGATATCCCTGACATTTATTCAAAATGCCAGCCTTGAGTGACCTCACACAAACACAAAAGGTGCACTGGCTGTGATTCTCTCCACTGCACACCTGCAAGGCACAGACACCATCTCACAACACAGAACACTTTGTGCTGATCCACAGAGACACAGGAAATGCTTCCAAACTCTGCACATCTGCTTGCAGATGCCAGCACATTATTTATAAATACCTGCAGGTCGTGGGTGCGGGGAAGGACAGGGAGAGGATGCTCCGAAATCATGGGCAAAGCAAACACATCAAAATGAACTGATTTCCTGCCCATCAAACCAGAGTGGGGTAATGGGAAACAAAACAATCTGAAAACACTCTTCCCATACCACTCCCTTCCTCCCTGGTTCAACTGCACTCCCAAATTTCCCACCTCTTCCCCCTCAGTGCCACGACAGGAACAGGGCCTTTAGCCCCCCACTACTGAAGCTTGGCCACATAGGCCTCAAGGACAGCCAGAGGCAAAAGATGATGGAATAGTTTTTTATTCCTTTGAAAGTCTCTTCTTCATAGACCCCATGATCCCTTGAAAGATAGTACTTTATTTATCCCAAAGCACTGGAAGTTTTGTATGGATTTGTTTTCCCCCAGCAACATGAGCTCTGCTGCACAAAAAAGGGGAAAATAACAATGTATTTGCACCACGAATTTACTGTCTTTTCTTTAAACATATAGTGCCAAGTTAGGAATTATCACTTCTCCATGAAGTCTCTGAAGCTCATGGAATTTTCCATACTGTGAAAGGAAATCAATCTGCATTGGAGCCTTCACAGCTCGTGCCTTGAGGGACTGTGAGATTCAGCAATGGCACCTCCCAATAGGGAACTACTCCCAAGAGCAGAGTCCCTTCCAAAAGGAAAGGAGCACTCAGAGGAAAGAAGAAAAAAACTGAATGTGAGCTGCTACCTGATGTCTTCTGAGAGAAGAGAACAGTCACTGGCTTCATAGCTATAAACAACAGAGCCACAGAACTCCAGGAATGGCAGCCCATCCTCCAGGACACTCCTCTGGGCACCAGGCTTCTGGCAAAGAAAATTTGGGAGAGATCTGGTTACCTACCATACCTGTCCTCACCAGGGACACCTGGCTCACACAGCCCTGTTATCAAAACATTTGGGTTCCTGCCCCAACTTCTCTACTGAACTCTGTGCACTCAGTGAACGAAAAGGAAAATTTATTGTTGTTTCACCTGTTAATTTTTAATATCCAAGCCAGTAACCATTTATTCCCATTTTGTGGAATAAAAGCTGCTGAACTGAATCCTCTGCTTTTCCCCCTCATTAACTAATTCTCTAACTGTTGAAGCTGTATTAGCAGTTACAGAGATGGTCTCTTCTCATGGGCATTTTCAACCTGGACTGGTCATACACACAGGAAAAAAAAAGCCAAAAAAAACCAGGGACACTAACGCTTATGGGACATCAAAAACCGGTGAACAATTAATTCAGCTGACACCTCTGAGCTGCAGAGCATCCCAGAACATTTAACACAGGAAGGACACCAGAAGGGCATTCGTCCCAGAGCCAACTGCCCTGCCAGGCCACAGCTCGAGGTCTCAGATTAAATGGATGGGAAATCCCCCATCCTTGCTGATGTAGAGCCCACATTCCTGGGTGAGCAGCAAAATTCCCCTAGAGGCACAGGCCTAACTAAGAGTGCATTCTCCAGAGCTGGGTTGTTATGCATGCCTGAGCCATGACCTACCTTTTTATGCCCTACAGAAGCTTCCTCCTGGCTCTCTGTAAGCATCCACTGGGGATACTTATCCCATGGGCCAGCAGTTATCACATTCATTTTTTGCACATTTCTGTTACTTCTGCATTAATAAAAAAGAAAAACAAGAAATTAGAGCAGTCAGCAGCTCATAAGGAGATGAGCTGTCTCTATTGTCAGGCCTGAACAACGTTATGGAAAGCTTTTCAGTTTTAAATTGATTTCCAAGGCTAAGCAGACTTTTCCCTTGGTGTGCAGCAGCTCAACCAAGTGCCTCCCCCATTTCAACTCCAAAAAGGATTTTAACACTAAAACAGGGACATGGGCAATAGCTCTCCTTTAGAGCCACCCTGTTCTTTGGGCTGGGACTGCCAGGGACGGAAGAGAGCAGTACAGAAGCTGGAAATAAAGGAAACCCTGCAGCACCCACAGCCCCCAAAACCAGCTGGAAGTTTCCAGAGCACCTTCCGTACGTACACACGATCCCGCACCACCACGGCATCACCCACCTGCCCAGCGTTAAGCCAACATCAGGAATTCGGGATCGCTCAGCATCCAGCAGTACGCATCCATCCAGCTCGGGAGTCCTCGGGATAACCGGCAGGGGACAGGGAGCCGCCGACAAGTCCTCACACAACAGGTAACACGCCTTATTTGCCACAGGAAAGAGCAGCTCCAGCTGGGCAGGCTGCCAGGGCTCCCTCCGAGCGGCTAATTCCCCGTACCTCCTGTCTGCCCCACTGCCCTCAGCTCTGCCCTCCTGAACCCCAGTACCCCCACCGCTTCCCTGTTGTCCCCCAGTGTCCCCAGCACAGCAGGCCG
>WEIU01000641.1:458856-492823 GCA_013389925.1 Aegithalos caudatus | reverse complement strand
GGGCAGGACTGGGGCAGTGGGAAGGGCAGGAGAGCAGTACGGAGGGCGCTGGAGGGCAGTCAGGGGCCAGGGAGGCAGTGGGGCAGTTCTGGAGGTGGGGAAGGAACTGAAACCTTGGCACTGGGGCAGGAGATGCAGCGGTGGAGGAGGCTCCGTGGGTCCCGCGGGGCAGGAGGACAGTGCTGGGGTTGAAACCCCAGTGTTCCCCCCGTGCCCTGGGAGGAAGAGCAGAGGGGGTGATGGAGGGGAAACGCAGCCTCACGGGCACAGAGCCTGCAGCCCTGGGAGAAGGGCGAGTGCCCCCCGAAACAGGGCACCATAACCCACCCCCGTGGGGCAGCTAGAGGGTCTGTACTACCACAGCGGCAGGACAGGGGGGCTGCAGGGCAGGGAGTGTTGCCGGGGAATGCTGGTGGAATCAGGGCTGCCTTGTCTGGGAGCCGGCGCACGAAGCGCGCCCGGGATCCGTCGGGCTGCGATGCTGCCTGCGTGCCAGTGGCAGCGGAGAGGGATGCGGGAGCCTTTGTAGGGAGAGCAGCGCCGAGCGGAGCCGCTGCCGAGGAGCTGAGCAGGCCCCTGGTGCTGATGTTGTCATCTGTGTCTCTGTTGTGTATTATTTCCAGCTGATTGGTAAAGATGGAAAGAGGGAGAGGAGGAGGAGGAGGAGGAAGGAACCTGGGAGGCTCTGGCCTGCACAGGAACATTTATTCCCAGTCCCAACAGCAGTACCATTACCCGGCCTCCTCGCAGGGGAGCTGCATGGAGATCCAGGAGCTGGCCTCCAAGAGGGTGGACATCCAGAAGAAGAGGTTTTATCTGGATGTGAAACAGAGCTCCCGCGGCCGCTTCCTGAAGATCGCCGAGGTCTGGATAGGAAGGGGAAGGCAGGATAACATCAGGAAGAGCAAGCTGACCCTCTCCTTGTCCGTGGCTGCCGAGCTGAAGGACTGCCTGGGGGACTTCATCGAGCACTACGCCCACCTGGGCCTGAAGGGCAGCCATGGCCACCGGCACGAGCACAGCAACGACAAGGAGCAGCATTCCCGGAGGCGGCCGCAGCACCCGCCGCCTTCGCCCCCGGTGTCCGTGGGCTCCGAAGAGCCCCCTCACAGCGTCCTCAAAACGGAGTACATCGAGAGGGACAACAGGAAGTACTACCTGGACCTGAAGGAGAACCAGCGCGGGCGCTTCTTGCGGATTAGGCAGACCATGAGCAGGGGACCTGGCATGATGGGCTACTTTGGCCACAGCTTGGGACAGGAGCAGACGATCGTCCTCCCGGCGCAAGGGATGATTGAGTTCAGGGATGCTTTGGTCCAGCTGATTGAAGAATACGGCGAGGGGGACATAGAGGATCGCCGGGGAGGAGGTGACGAGCCCCCGGAGCTCCCCGAGGGCACCTCCTTCCGAGTGGACAACAAGCGCTTCTACTTCGACGTGGGATCCAACAGGTACGGCATCTTCCTGAAGGTAAGTGAGGTGAGGCCGCCCTACCGTAACACCATCACAGTTCCCTACAAAGCGTGGACACGGTTCGGGGAAAATTTTATCAAGTACGAAGAAGAGATGAGGAGAATTTACAACAGCCATAAAGAGAAAAGAATGGATGCCAGAGGGGACAGTGGTGAAGAGCAAGAGGGTCTGGAATAGAGTGCATTGGACAATTAACCAAACAAAGCAAGCAGAAATTGGTGAGAGGGACTGACCTATAGTAATTCCAAGTTGCCCCAGTTTTTTGTAAAGTCCTTTTCTGGTAGTTCTTGCTAACTCCAGTACATAATGTTATAGGAGTCTGGTTATCACATTAAACTATGCCCAAAACATCTCCATATGTCTTAGGAAAGGACCAACCTCCCGAGTCCATATGAGTCAGCTGCTTCGAGTGTTGGAGACTGTGGAAGTACGAGTATCAGCACAAATAAAATCCGGCACCCTGACCTTTAAATAGTCTAGAAAAGGCTTGTGTTGCACTTAAACATGATACAGAAGTATCCCCACCCCGAACCTTACCACAAAATGTATCAGTTTCTGCTTATCTCCAGCTTTTCAGGACTGGCTTCTGCCCGTGCTCTGTCCAAAGGCCGAGCAGCATTGCCGTAGAGCATTTATGGCAAAATTCAGCTCCACGTGAATCTCTGGTCTATGTGTGAGGAGGGAGAGAGGTTTTAAAGGTGGCATCTCCTGGTTATTGAGTTGGAAACAACAGTCTGTTTATGGGTAAAATCTCAATAACCAGTCAGACCTCGGTCACGTGCCAGTGAAGGGCGGAAGATCTGTCATTCATTCTGAAGTTTTGTGCTGACCAGATAAGCTGAGTATCCCAGGACAGCAGAGTGCTCAGCCTTCTGAATTAATGGCAGTGAATAATAACCCACTCCTCATCTCCACGTTCTGCCCGTTAGAGGGTGGTGATGTTTTTTTATTATTTTTAATGCATTTTGTCCAAAATTTCAGAAGGTATTTTTGTATTAGCTGTTCCAGCAGGCGACTGTGGAGAGGGTGTTGGGAGGTGGAAAGAATGCCGCGACCGAAGCTCCCTGCTTCTCTCCCAGACTAATGCAGTTTGGGCTGTTACCCGTGCAGGGAAAGCTTTTGGGTATTTTCCTCCTCCTGCCACCAGGAAGACCTTTGGGGTGTTGTTGGATTCGTGTAGAAAGGCACCTCTTCCACGCTCACCCGTGGCGCGTTTTGGAAGCTGTGGCGGATGCCCTGTTGGGTTTTCTGTTGTGTTGATTGTGGGCGGTGTTGGGGAGACAACATCCATGCCCTGCCATCACCCCTTTCCCCCCAGCTCGGAGCTGGAGCTGTCCTTGAGCAGCTCCGGTCCCGACCGATCGATCATCCCCTGCCTCAAGATTTTGGTGTCATCCTGGAGTCTTTGTGATGTAAATTTTAAATCTCATGGTATTAACTCTCTGCCTGGAGGGAGAATGTGTGCAATTACCTGGTCGGGAGGTTGATGAAAGATTCTGTGTTTCTTAAAGCATGAATATTTATAACATAAGGGGCTTGTCCAGCCTTTGGGCGACCAGCTCCTTCCCCCTGAACCAGCGGGAGTTTGATTGAGCTCCAGGTACTTCTAGTAGCGTGTTGCTCACCTTTAAGATTGTTTTAAGCAGGCATTACCGTGTCTGATCAGATATTTGCAATCACTCAAATTGTTTCATTACAGAGTGGCCTAGTGTGCATGTGGACCAGCTATTTTTCCATGCAACCATGCCCTGTTTTATATTTTAACCTTTTGAGAAACATCTTTTTCTCCAACCAGACCGTTCACCACTCTGAGTCTGGGGCCACCTGCACACTGCATGGCCACGCTGAATCCGAATGCTGTTGCCTGTTAATGTCATAATGAGAAAGGTTGGGGAGACAGGGTTGGGAACCAAGAGGATAATCTGGATTTTACTTTGGGTACTAAAACTAGTCAATCTCTTTTAACTTTAAAAAAAAAAAAAAAAAAAAAAAAAAGAAAAAAAAACCAACAGCTTGCACCAAAGTCACCAAAGAACCTTTAGGAAAATGTTACAGTTGTGACAAGAAGTAAGAAAGTTAATTTCACTGTTTTAGGTGATTCCCCCTTTAAAACCACATATAGCAGTTAGAGCAACCAAGCCTTTGGCTTAGTGTCAAAAACTCCCATCCCTTTCTCCATAGGTTGCTCTTTCAGGTCCCTTTTCAAACCTGGAAGAGATGTTTTTGCTCCATCACTCGAACAGCCAGTGGACCGTGATGAATCAGCGGGAGTTGTGCGGGGGTACTGGTTCATCGTCACTCTTACGGCTTTGGTCCCAATGGTTTTAACAGGTCAATTAAAAAAAAAAAAACAAAACCACAAAACCCCACGTTAAAAGAACTCTACATCCTGTTATGGTGTGAAACCAGAATTTAGTGAATGATCCTTGATGCGCATGTTAGCGTATCGCTGACTGCTGCTGCCCGTCACAGTGCCTGAGGTAAAAAATTCACTTCTAGTCCAACAAACCGGAGCTATGAATGTACAAACTTTTTACGCTCTCCTTCCCGTTTCTATGTGGCGTTCCTCCCCTGCGAGCTCAGCATCTCCCATCCCTGCCCGTCTTTGCCTCAAGGAATCATAAAAGCTCCTCGGTTGGAATTAGCCTGAGTGGCCACGTGTGTTGTAAGTGCTCATGCCTTCCCTGTGTTCCTGTAGTGCTGGTGAGGAAATTACTCGTGATTGGAAAGGGATGTTTTCTTCACCGTTTTAAAAGGAAAAAAGGATGCAAAATTACTTTCCTTATTGCTGCCCATTTCTTAAAAAGCCCTTTATCTTTTGTTAATGAATTGGCCTTCCAGTGCGTTAGTTTGCTGTAAATATCACCCAGGAAACCAACAACTGCTGGCTCCCAGGCCAGCCTGGGTTCTGGCACACAGGTGTCCCGTAGGATCCACTAATGCATTTACTCCCCTGGCACGGGATGCACCTTAGTATCCAAACCTGGATCAAGATCTTCACGTTCATTGCCCATCACTCATGGGTAGGCCAGCGGCTGTGGGTTTCCATCGTAATGGAAAACATTGGTGTTCACAGATGTTGTGTTGGAGGATAATGGCTTTCCATGCGATGGGAAGCAGATGTTGTGTTGGAGGGTAGTAGGGATGCACTGGGAGTGTAGCAATGCAAGACTTGAACGGTGAGATTCGGAAACGGGTTCCTTTGTATTTTTGGCAGCATGTCTTCAGCTTCCCAGAGTAGTGACCACACGGGCTGCTGGTGCCCAGAAGGGCCCAGCGAGATGCTCGGGAATGCTGAATCCCTGATGTGTTTTACATGTTCGTTCCTGGCGCCCCAAAACTGCCGTGTCCCTTAAACTTGAGAAAACACAAGCTTATTTGCACTAGAAAGAACGGCCAAAAACAATCCTTAGGAGGACAGGGTGAAGAGCACCGGTCTGAACCTCTTTTTCTCATGAGAGAATTTCCTATTCAAGCCCTCACCTCTGTTTCAAAATTGTATGGTCCCGGCAGAAAGTCTGTCAGTTGAATTATTAAATCCTAATGCACTTTATATTGTGTAAATAATACTGGGAGCGCATTTCTGCTCCTGCTCCGGTAAGGGGATGCTTTGGTAACATAGTCTAATGCCAAGAGAAGCCGTCTCCTGCATGCACGTGTCTGTTACAGACCTGTTGATCCTGCTTGGTCCAGCTCCGCTCATATGTTAGAGGAGGACAGGCGCTGTATTGAGGATCCTCTGAAACCACCAGGAGTGGGATGATGATTTGGTTTTTTTAAATTGCAATGTGCAGAGCTGCCGAGCATCCTCAGCTCTGCCATCGCAGTGGCTCCTCGCCCCTTCTGCAAACTGGGTCCCCCCAGTGCTGCTGTTGAGGCTTAAAACCGAGCTTTGCGCTTGTAGTCTTGACAAAGTCAAGTCCAGCAGCGGCCTCGTATCTGGCTTTCTCCGCTGCTGGCACAAAAGGTGGGATCGGTAGTCCCTGAAAAGCCTATCCCAGATGGTAGGAGCTGCAGGGGCTTCCCATGCCTTGCAGCTGGAGGGATGTTGTGTTGGGTCCGGCCCCTGGAGCTGGCTTTCCTGGTAAAGTGCAGAGCTATGTAAGGGTTGGGAAGTGTTTTGCACTGGTGTGGAGAGGGCGACCCGCCGGCTGCTGCGGGGGGATGGTGAAACTCTCCCTCGTGGGCAGCCTGGATGGACAATGGACTTTACCCAGCAAGAAGCTGCAGCAGTTATTGGTATCTACTCGTCGTTGTAAGTGTTTCTTATCTGTATCCGATATATACCAGTTCATATCCACGTATAGGCATTAATATATTTATGTGAGTATATTGTAGCCTGTAGTAGCTCGTAGTGAAATAATCTTATTTATCTGAAGTGCAGTCTGAGGAGGGGACGTCTGCTCCCGCCACCGGTCTGGACAAACACGTTATTCCACCCAGAGCTGGGTGCGAGCCCTTGGCCGCAGCCCTCATGAGAATTCCATAGGTTTTCGGTAAGGCTGCAAGGGAAAGAGTAGTTAAAAGAAGGCAAAGCTCTTCCTTGGAGGCGTCATTGAGGCGAGGTGAGAGCTGTAAAGAGGCAGCTGCTGGCCACGTCATGTCTCGGTGCCATTTTACAGCCCCTGGCTCTGCAAATTTCTGCTGCCGTGTTCATAAACTCCCAAGCAGAATATTAAAATCCCGTCCTTTGTACAAAAAAGAACCCCCCAGCAATTACCAAAATCAATGTCAGCACATGTTTTTTTTTCAGCTACAGATGTCCTAGTCTGATAATTGCACCATTTTTTTCCCCTATGGCCTATTGAAGTGACCTAAACTCCCAGGGAAGGGAGCTGGTGGTGGTTAGGAAGCCTTCTGCTTGTGTGACTAGCAGTCCTGTTTTCTAATTCTGGTAATTTTTATAGTAGAAAGGAGTTTATAGTTGTGTATTTTTTGGGGGCAGATTTTTCACCAGGTCAAAAAGTACATAATAAGCATTTTCAGTTCCATGGAATTCCCATTTTTGCTGTACATGCACTAGATATATGCAATTTATGAAAGAATTCCTGAAGAAAATTAGACTTTCTGCTTCATTTTCTATGCTGCTTACTCCAAAATTAATTTGCCCTTTATTTTTAATGACTTAACGTGTTGTGATGTCTAAAATTCACCTTTCCCCTCCTACCCCTCCATTTCTTTCAAGTAAAGGTTGTGTTTGAAATTAAGAGTTTGTGCAAGAAGGAGTGGAGTTAAAGGCTACACCATGAACTATACCCAAGCGAGGCTGTCACATCACAGCCTCTGCCAAAATGTATTGTTTCGGGGCAATCTGGTATTGCCTAAAAATTGCCGAATCCTGTCATGGCCACAGGGAAACAAGCCCTGCCTAGGGGACAAAGTGCTTCCGGATTTGGGGGATTTGGAAAAAGCTAAAGCCAGGTCTTTTGCTGTCCTGGTTCTCCAAAACCTGCAGAAGCTTTCATGGGCTGACATCAATTTTTCTTCCTCGTATTTTGTCAGCCTGTGTTCAGTTCCCCACCTGCACCTCAATAAAGGCAACAGTATTCTAAAGCATCGAGGTGAAGTAAAATATCAAGAACTCCTGATAGATGACATGGATTAAAAATTGGTTTTCCAGAAATGTCAAAGCATAAATTGAGGTTTTATAAGCCGGATGTCGTTTTGGCATTTCTGTGATGGATGTAATTAGATTGCTCCTTCCTCGCGCGCAGGGAGGCATCACGCGGAACCTGAACCTGCAGCCCTCGGGGCTCTCTCGCGCTCACCAGCTTCTAGAAAGGTGCAGGTGCCTGCTGGCTTCTCACGTGTGCTGAATGTGGTTGTGCTCCCACTGGCCTAGCCTCGAGGGGCCTGGCTGCCCCCCCAGTAAAACCATCATTAACGACTTGATAATTCATCTTCTTAATTGCTAGGCTGCACAGAAACGCTTGGAGTGGCACGTGGAAATTGCTAGCTCTGCACAGAGTCGAAACTCAAAAAGGAGTGTTCCATCCTGTAAGGGTTTTAGAGCCATCCAACATACCAGTATTAAACAGGGAGGGACAGCCGCTCCTGCCTTGGAGGTGTCGGTTGGACACGCAGACAAGTCGGATGGATTTCCTGACCGCAGTGGGGGAAATCCATCCTGCAGGCGGGAGTTTGCATCTGCTTCTCGTCGTGATCATTTGCCACACAGAGATTAATTGGAGGCAAAGATGGCCCTCGGTGGTGGCTGCTGGCAGCCGGAGAAAGCCGAGGCTCTGTGCCTGGCACCACTCGGCACCGCGCTGGCACAACATCTGTGAATTCATGTGTGGGCACAAATGAACGCAGAGGCAAGGGAGAGAGGAATATTGGAGATGAATATGCACGGACATATTGCAAGTACTCATTTTGCCCCTTTTTCCAATAGGTCCTTCCCTTGGAGATATTAAAACACTATCCATCGTCTGTTCTGTTTCCCGTGTCGGAGACATTCAGTGTGCAATAGGAGCAAGATGGGTTTCACAAGCAATATCAACATACTCTACTACTAACCTTAAATCTTTACACTGCAAAGTGCATGCAATAGAATCTGCATTTCAAAACAGCAGAGAGTATGTGGGATAAAAGACACGGGTTAACCCCAGGCTCTTACAAGTATTCCCATCTGGTCCTTGTTGGGAGCACATGTTGTTGGCACAATGCAGAGGGAGAGGGGGAGTAAGAGCAGAGAGAAGTGCTTCCCACCGAGGCAGAGGAACGAAAAGGCAGGAGGGGGCGGAGGGAAGCGAGGACAAGATGCGTGCTCCAGGGAATCATAGAGCACGATGATGGTTTTATCCGTAGTAGGAGGGAAAGGCGGCACCTTCAGCTCCGGAATCTCACAGAGCTGGGGAAGGAGACCTGGATCCTAATGCTCTACTCGGGGACCGGGGTGGTTCTCTTGGGCTGGTTCTCCTTCCTCTTTGGGATCAGTAACACACTCTGCAAGTGTCCAATCTTGCCAACAAACCTGCCAGGACCAAGCATGCCCAATGGGTGGAGTTTTACAGCTTGCTCTTTGAGGCTCACGTGCCTCGGCTCTTGCTGAGCTGGGAGGCTTGCCCAGGAATACCTGCAGAAGCTATGGGGAGCACACAAGTGTTGGTGGCCTGTAAGGTTTGCTGATACCATCCCAATTTATGGATGCTTGCGTGTGCTTTTCATTGGAGCCTTGCTCCTCGTGGCTATGTTGGTTGCCTCCTGCTCCAGGAATGAGTGATGGAGTGTTGTGTGTATGGATGGGGCAGCTGCTCTTTTCCATTGCACAGGAAAGGGGTTGGTGAAGGCTGGAGGGGATCAGAGGGGAAAGAAAGTGTCTTTCAAGAAGCAATTTCGTGCCTGCCTTTGCAAAGGGGTTTCTGTGGTTCCTAACAAGACTCTGCAGATGATCACCACTTGTCCATGTGTCCCTTTGCTTTCCTGGGCCTGCCACTCGGAGGTCTGAGGTGCAGCAGGGGTCGGTGTCAACAGCTGTTGAAAGCTGTGCTTTCAACCAGTGAAGTGCTGGAATAATTGCCTGGACTCTGGGAAAGCTGTCAAGGTGTGGAGCTGGGCCTCCTGATACTGGAGATGGGATCACTTTGGCTTTATCCTGCCTGTGCCTGTGTTCTCCACCACTAAAAGAGGGTGGATGATACCTCCCTACCTCAAAGGCATGCGAGAGTTCTTGTGATGATCTGATGCTGATCAATCCTGATGGTATCTGAAAGCAAGACAGGGAAAATCCGGGATGAAATATGGAAGGTGTAGAACCTACCTGACTCTAAACTTGAATTTGCAAGTGCAAGGGTGCCTCTCTAATGGTGTATTTCAGGGCTGAGTGCAGAACAAAAAAGCATGTATATTTTTCCCAAGTTGAACAACCTGGAAAAAATCTGCTCTTTCAAATCTCCCATGCTGGATATTCCCAGCTTCCCACCCTAACCTATTCCACCCTATTTCCTCTCAGATACTTTTCCTGCTGTCTAGTCCATGTGTCCCTTGCTTCCATCTAATTCTGTTGCTTTTGCCTTACAGGCCATGCTCTCCAGAGGAGTTATAAAAACAGTTTGGTTTCTTCTCTGCTGCAGTTCCTACACATAATTAAAGGCTGTTGTCAGGTCTCTTCTGCATCCTTTCCTAAGGAAACACAAAATCTTCCACCAAGGATCGTTTTTAGCCCTGGTCATGTTCTTGTTGCTTTCTGATGAGTCTGTTCAAACACAAATGTAAGGAAAGCACTAAGTGACAATATAAGTGACAATGTAAGCTCCCATGTTTGGAAATTCGGGTTTTCCCTTATGTTCCTAAATTTCCCAGGACTGTGTGTTGTCATCATATGAAGAGTCACAGAAATATTGGCTTGAACTTTCCCTCAGTAACATTTTTTGTGTGAGATCTGAGAGTTTTGTGTGGGTCTAAGGAGAGAGGAGCTCCTCCTGTCCCACAGAGTCACCACTCCACATGTATATTCATCCCAGCACCTTCCAGAAGGGCATTTAGGCATATGACCAACATGTGTCAGGCAGCTATTTCTTCCCTCCTCTTCCTAGGGAAAAGGCTGGATGTGCCAATGCAGCCCTGGTATTTTTAACATAAATTAATTATCCCTGCTGTTCCATCTTAAAGGGTGAGCTGGAGCACGCCGTGTGCTGGCAGCAGCGGACCCCGACGGCTTTGCAGCACGAGAGCAAACCTCAGGGCTCACAGGGAGCTGAG
Source organism: Aegithalos caudatus (assembly GCA_013389925.1). Classification (NCBI taxonomy): domain Eukaryota; kingdom Metazoa; phylum Chordata; class Aves; order Passeriformes; family Aegithalidae; genus Aegithalos; species Aegithalos caudatus. The sequence continues at coordinate 482,647 of WEIU01000641.1, read as the reverse complement.
CCTGGCGTTGGCGTCATTCCCACCGCTTCCCTTGGCAACTGCTGTTGAGCAGGAGATGGTTTGTCTCTGGAAGTTCCCCCTGGACCTGTTGCTGTTTTGCAAATTGTCATTTTTGCTTTGGCAATGGAGGAGGTTGCTGTGCAGCTGCCTGGTTGGGAAGTACCTGATGTAAAAGGAGAGTCTCTCTCTCCCCAGGAAGCTGGCAGTGGGAATCTAAGGCCAGAGATTTTGGGCTTTGGGAGAGAGGTGATGGAGCAGTGCTCTGGAGTAAATGCAGCTCAGTGTGCAGTCAACACAGATGTGTTTTCTGTTAGGCTTGTCTTCATGACAGCTGCTTGTTCTTTCCTTCTAGATGTTTGAGCACTCCTGAGATCTCTCTTGGGCTGCCTAGAACAGGAATTTGTGAGGGAATGGAGCTGTCTCCAAGGACTGTCTCTCACCCGAGACTCCAGTGAACATGGCAAAGTGTTTGAAAAGTGTAGCATTGTGCTGGTGGCACTTTTAAAAGAGTTTTTCCCAGGTAGATGTCAGAGCAGGGGTGAGCAGAGGCTACTGACAGACAAGAACAGAGGGCAAGGGTTTGATCTAGGTGTTGGCAGTAGGATCTATCCTAGATTCAACAACTGAGTTAATGTGCACATCCCTGTAGTAAGTGATTAAGTTTTTTAGTTCAAGCATTTTTAATAATTTCCCCCATCCTGTTAAAATTAGGGAAAGAACTTTTTGGCTGAAATGTTTACCTGTAAGCTGAGAATAGGCACTGTGTTTCACAAGGTGAACCGAACTTCTGTGCCTCTTACCTCAGAGCATATCCTTTAAGTTGGCATTTTATTTCTTCCTCCATCTGGTTGCAAAACATCGAGGTCACTAAAGCAGCAGAGGCAGAAACCCCTGTAGGTGTTTATATGGCTGAGTGCATAGGGACATTCTCCTCTCGCTTTGCTGGCAGGGCCTGATCCTGCTTGTGTTGTTCCTTTTCCCCATTGGATCACCAGGTTCGTGTCTGGTGCATGACCTGGCTTGAGGGCCCTAAACCTCTTTTTGTCTTAGAAGTTCAGCATCTTTTTCTTAAGCTTTCATTATGAATCCCTGTGGAAATGTTGTGCAAAGCCTGAATGTGCTTTTGTTCCCTCCCTCACCGTGCATTTGCTAACTGCTGCCACCAAGGTAGGACAAAAAGGTGTGGAGCTGATTATATTTTTCCCAGGGAGTCATTTTGCTCCGTGTCTGTTTTGGTGTGTTTTGGCCTTAACCATTCCAGGGATCCTGTTCTGCAGCTCTTGCGTGCTCCTGCAGGTGTTGCATGGGTGGTGGGGCTCTGGCAGATGTTACCTCTAGGCTGGGGCAGATCCTTGGAGTGAAGCTGCAGCAAAGTGGGAGTAAATAACCCTGCAGCCAGCCATTCCCTCAGGGATGGGTCCCATGTGGAGTAGGGTTGCAAGGACCAGTTACCTGGGGCAGATTTGATCCTGTGCTGGTGGCAGACTCGCTGCTTCCTCCGAGCAGCCGGCGCGCACCATCTCGCTTGTAGGCAATGTCTGACAGCTTCCCCAGGGATGAGCTTTGCTGCATCTGCTGCAAGTGCTGCTCTGAGCTCAGGCTCTTCCTTCCCACCACAGCTCAATGGCATGCGTGGATCCTTTGTTATGTGTAACCTCAATTTGGTTTCTTTGAGCAGTGCCAGGATTTCATTCTCCCCAGGACATTTAAATGGGGTGCAGAGTAATTAGAGTCGCTTTTCTCTGCATGTGTAATAGCAAATGCTTCCAAATCAGTTTAGAAATTGACCCAGGGGTTTGATGTGGGTTAGTAAATTCAGGCACATGGGATGAGCGTGCCCACAGCAAAGCTGGCATGAAGATGTGGAGATAAGAGCTGTGCCTCTGCCAAGCTCCTGTCTACTCTCTTGCAGTCCTGTACTCACTCTAGTTGCTGCAGTGGGAGCCACCAGGACCAGAGACCACCAGAGCCTGCCCATGGGACCTGGGTCAAAGTGGCAGCAGACACCTGAGCTAGGCAAGGGACCGTCACCCACAGGTATTGTGTGTCCCATTATAACTCAGAGGGAAGGTGTCAACAGCTTTATCCTAGATACTGCAGGAGCCCAACTCTTTTGTCCTTCCTTTCCTGCCTCTGGCACTTTCACCTCTTGCCTGGTTCATCCGCTCTGGAGACCCTACAGGCATGTCTGTCCTGGAATCAGCGTGTGCCAGCATGCAGTATGCACGTAATCCTGCTGCATCCCAGCTCTCTCCATAGCAGCATTTATTGCTGATGTCAGCACCGTCATCCCTCAGCGCTGCCAGGGGTAACCCTTTGAGCTAACCACCGATACGTTCCTTCTAGCTGTATTATTTTAAAAAAAGAAATTAAAAAAGGAGGGAGGTGCTGTAGTCAGTCGCCTGATGAACATTTTCATGGATGCTGCCAGCTTTTTACTGTGGGTTACCTTGGTGAAGGCATATTACAGGGAGTTTTCTTTTAAAAAGAGCTTAAAACTGTCTGTTTGGCAGTGTGTGTTTTGTGCTGATATGTGTGAAACCCTAAGAAAACCCCCAATCCAGAGCAAGAGGCAGGGGTGGTGCCCACTTAACTCCTGCCTGCAGCATCAAGCTGTAGTTTAACCTGTTGCTTTTCACGCCTCTTTCCTGCTTTTAGGAGGCACCTTCTAAAGCCGGGATAACCTGGCTAAACCTCCCTCCTCAGGCTCTTCACAGAGGGAATTTCACCCTCCTCTTTCCCATTGCAGCCCTTGAGCCGTTGCAATAGCCCTTGAGATGCTCTCTCTCTCTCTCCTTGTTCAAAACCCACGCCGGCCTCTTCCTCGCAGTGAGGCTGAAGATGCTGTGCAAAACAAAACGAGCAAGAGGCCACAATATGGGGATTTTTCACTTGCCTCAGCCTAAAAGCCAGCCTCCTCCAGGCTCTCAGTCTTCCAAGAGCTTCCCACCTTTCTAGCCAAGCAGTTTGTTTGCTAGAAGAAAAATTGGTAGCTTTGTGCTAGCAATAACTGGAGTCCTCTTTCACTAGCGCAGGCATTCTCTCCTTTGAATTCTGTTTGAATGCAGAAAGTATTGTGAAATGAGAGCGGCAATATCGGGAAAGGGGAAAGCAGAGTGTTCCTCTGGATAGGGTTTGATACAATTTGAAGCTGCTTGTGGAAGATTGGCTGGAAGGTAAACTGATTTGGGCTAAAAAAGCTGGTGCTGGTAAAGTGTGTTAGTGACTCTTCAGCAGGTGGTCCAAAATAGCTTTTTTATGGTCTCTGACGTCTGGGAAAGATAACTGGATTTTTGATCTTAGACTGAAGGGGCAGTTTCTGCTGGAAGAAACTTGTGTTCTTTAGAAACCATCTCAGGCTGGTATTTACTGACAAAAACATGGAAGCAGACAGAAAACAGGCGAAAAATCACACGTCTGAGTCAACCCCAGGCGAGCCTTGCAGGCCGCTGTCGCTGAGCTAGCCAGCCATCCAGAATTCAGGATAGATCCCCATTATCACCCACTCTTCTCGTGGGCCATGGCCACCAGAATTTCCCTGGACACCTGCGGTGGTGTGGTTAGTCAGGAGCTCCGGGTTTTGCAGCATCCTGGGCTTGATCCATGGACTGTAGAGGTGTTGTGGCCCAAGGAAAAGCGTTCCACTCCAACATTCCCAGGTTGTGCCGGAGTTGCGGTGCCTGTTCCAGCTGGTGGTTGCCGAGGTGACTACTGAGTTACAGGGGTGAGTTTCCAGAGCAGTGCTTGGTCACCAGCTGTTGTCCAGGACGCCGTGACTTTTGGTACAGCAGTAAAAAAACCCCAAACCTTTCTCTTTGAATTTCAAGTCAGGGGCCTGTTTTCTGCCAAGCTACCCCCCGCCGTTCCAAATGTATTTTATTCTCCTTTTCTTTCCATCGGTCCCGTTCCGCTCCGCTCAACAGCTGCTGCATTTAATCCCAGAAGCTGCAGTTGGTAGGGAGCAAAGTGATCTCCATATAACCTCTCTCTTACTCATAAGCGTGCATTATGAAGCTTAACCGATGGTAATAAAATGTTTTGCTTTCAACATGCTGTCCCTGTGGTCCAATGTTCCCGTCTTCAGGCTCCATCATTACGGCAGGGCGATGTATCGGAGCTGCTCTGCCGCTCCCCAGGAACGTGCCTGGGAATACTGTATGTAGGCCTCATGGATACCCAGCGAGGAGAGACGGAGAAGGTGGAGCAGAGCCCTTTCCATGTGTGGTGGCATCCCCAGGTGCAAGCAGCTCTTGGAGGAAGATTGTGTCTTGGCAGTCAAGGAAAGAGGCACTGGGGGTCTTGCTTGGCTGAGACCCAAGCGCAGGTTCCCGTCTCCATAAGATTGTCTGGCAGCACAGTCTGGTGTGAGAGCCTCTTCGGGGACCGTGGCACCATGTGGGGGGAGCGGGAACAGATTGCAGTCCTGCTGCTTGGTTGGGTTTTCTTCATCCCTTTCACAACCACTCTGCAGGTTCGTGGCTTCATTTGGCTTTCTGTGTTTCCTGCATACTAAAAAAGGGATTTTCATGCTGTCCTGCACGATGGATGATGTTTTTGTCCAGGGGGGAAAAAGGATGTTTCTCATCCACGTTTAGGTAACCATACAAAATGTGGAAAGTCTGCTTTAGGAATTTCATTTTTGTTTACACACCATTGATGCTTTTATTAAAAGCATATTTTCACATATAAATAATTTAGAGGTCATACGATTTTCTTGCTCTAAACCGAAAGCAGGGATTTCAAAGCAGGGATCTCCAAGCATCATTTCTGTGTCACGGTGGGTTGCATTAGCCCTACAGCTGTTTTTTGTTGAACAGGATGGGGTTTTTCCATATTTGAGGTTTATAGTGTTTGGTTTCAAAGAGGAATTTCCCAGACAGAGCCCCCCAGAAGGTATGAAAATATATGGCTTTGTCAGGCAACGATAACAGCTTTTTTCTGGAGATTGCCATTTTGTAAATAAGCTTCTTCTCAAGCAGCACGGCTACAGCTACAAAAGATGGATGATTATTTCTTCCCAAAATGGGTCTTCCGCTGCAGGATCTGGTTTTTATTGCTACAATTAGCATAGAATTAAAAATGGCCCCGCATCTTCAGTCTGCACTGTAGTGCCTCTGGTACCGAGCAGTCTGGGATGGTGTTTTCCTTGGAAATAGGCTGTGTCTGGGAATCACTTGATTCACCACTGAAAACCAGTGCGTGGATATCCACAGGCTTCAATGCAGCAAAAGCCTCTGCCTCCAAAAATAAATTATTGCTCCTAATAAATTTTCAAATCAGTTGTTTTTTTGGGAGACTGGAAAAGTTGCTGAGGGTATTTAGGTGAAAATCCAGCACAGCGGCTGGAGCAGGATTTTATAAATGCCTTTTAATTCCAGAGCTCGGGTTAAAGGTGAGGTCACGGGCAAGCAGACCGCTTTTTCTCCTAAAAAACGTGTAATAGCTTTTCTTTTTAAAAATTTAACAGGGTTGCCAGTCCAGGTGGAGGCAGAATTGTAAGGAGGGTCACACACGGACAACAGTGTATCCATTGGAGAAACTGAAGCGGCAGAAATGCAGCACGACACGTAAACTTCCTTGTGAGAGCTGTGCAGGAAATTACTGTGCAATTGGACGCAGTGTCCTAGCATTAGATTTATTATCCACTTCCAAATCATCTGCCAAAAATCCTTTCAATCGGAAGGCAGGAAAGAACATGTTATAAAAAGACCTGGAAAAGGAGTGATTTTGGCACAGGAGTTTTCAGGCTGGTAATTGTCCATGCCTGCAGTGTTTGGGTTTGGTCTCAACATTGAGGTCAACGCTACTTAAACCAAATGTGATCCCAGTGCCTGGGATCATATGGCACATGGTGAGATGTGTCAGTCTTGCAGGACCAGGCTTGAATACAGTGCTGGAAGATGCTTCTTTTCCCAGTCTATTGCTCAACGATTGCTTTTAATCCCGCAAGACTCCAGCATCACTTAGGGAAAGCCATGGTGTGAAAGCTGGCATGCTTTTCCCCCATGATGGACTTGTTCCTTGCTGGGTGGCAGGGTCACAGCCACATCCATGTGCTTGTGTACATACGCAAGGCCTTGCTGCTTTGGCAGCAAGGCTGGATATATCATTCCAGAAGTTTCTTGTCTGGATGGTGGACTGGGATGGTCACGTTTCCCCACCGTGCACCTCGTTGCCCTGCTCACTGCGGGCCACTGCCCACATGGCACAGCACTTCTCCAGCTCCCACATCTTTTCCAGGCTCCTTTCTTTCCACTTGTATGCCTGCAAAGGGGGATCTACATCTGTATCCCCTGTATGCACAACCTTGCTCTTTGCATGTTAAATCCAGCTCTTTCTGGCAGTAATGGAAATAAGTGACCTGAGTTTGTGGCTCTGTTTTTACTCCTGGGATATTAGTGTTCCCTGCTGCTGGAAAACCATCTCCCTTAGCGCTTGATTTCCGATGAGAAGCACGTCTGCAGTGGTACCCGCAGCATCCCCAACATAGCCTGCCAGCTCCAGCAAGTCAATACTTTTGACTTAAAAAGCGCTTTCTGCATAAAAAAGATCCACACACACCTTGGACAACACTGTATGTTGCACAGCCAGATGTTGCCTTGTGCACCACTTGAGAGAGTTGGTGGCAACGCATGCAGGGCCTGGGGAACAACATTTTGCTGTTCTGTGACCTTTCTTTGGGGTGTCTGCTGAAACATAGTGAGAACTGAAGGTTCTGCTTTCCAAACCCTTTCTCATTTGGCACTTCTGTTTTGCAAGTGCTGAGCTCCCGAGGTAAGGGGGCGGCAGGGCGCTGCTGGAACATGTCCCTGCTTACAAGGAGACACTTCCAGGCCAGGGCGAGGACTGGGACCAGCACAGTCCTTAGCAGGGAGATATCCTGCACTCTCTTTCCAGCAAGATTTCCTGCACCCTGTTTCCAGCAAGCAGAGCCGTTCGCTTTCCTAGCACGAGCGTAAAGGTAGGGCTGGGTGATGGGGCAGTTGGTAGGAAGCGTGTGTTTACTGAGAGAAAAGGGTGTGCCTGTTCATCTGTTGGGATGGATCCTCCTTTCCCAGCCTCCTTCCAGGAGCGTGCTGATCCAAAGTCCCTCTCTGGAGCTTTTTTTCTTCACGAAAACGAAGCTGGGCCGTTAGAAACATCAGTGTTCACCAGACTGCCTTCGTCGTCACGTCCTTGCATTCATTGTCCTTTGACTGGTAGGGTGGTTAAGAGAAACAAGCCAGCTTAATGCATGGTCAGAAAGCTACAATTAACGAAGCAGACCACAAATAAGTAGGTAAATAGGCTAAGCTGTAAGATAGCGTGTAAGAGGAGGCAGTCTGCCTCTGTCAAGTGCATGATAAGCATCGGCCAAGCTTGCTGCAGACACTGGGCAAGGCTGCTTTCGCTAGACTTTGAGTATCCTAGTTGCAAAGGCTCGTCAGTGTTCCTAAAGGCTCTTGGTTTTGGAGTGGGGTCGTCTTTTGTTTTCTGTGCGCTGTGACCACTTGCTTCCTGAATGGGTTCGTAGTGATGGAGTTAATGGAGCTGTTCTTTATAGTAACCTAAAAGGTGTCAGTCGTTTGCTCGTGTGTGTTCACAAGCTGAGCCGTGGCGTTGCGCATCCCTCCGCAGTGGTGTGATTTGAAGCACTTTTGGTGTGGCATGTGCAGTTGCAGTGCTGTCTGTTTTTAATTCCCACCCCCCGGGATACCCTCCCCGCATTCCCCCGTGTTTCGGACACTGAACCAAACCGATGTTGGGACTAGCACTTTAAGTACTAGTAGTCACTTTGCTTTGGACTGAACTGAGCACTGCACTTTTGTACGTACTGTTAGCACTGAGTTTTGAACTCTCTTCTTTTCCCCATCTATTTCCCCTCCTAGGCGCAGTGTTAATTACATAGAGGCCATCAGAAGAAAATTCTGAGGCGTGTTGGACCACTGGTGCCTGATTTCCATTACGCATCCATTAGCTACTTGATAGTAGGGAATTTACCCATCAGAGCTTATTTTACAGGACAGAACCAACACCTAAATCACTGACGTCCAGGCAGACATGGCTCTTGTAAATTTCGAGGTCACCCAGAGACCCGAGCGCATGGCTTTTAAAAACACCAAAGATACAGGAGAAGTCTCAAAAGGGATTGGGATGGCGCGAGATCATCGCCTTGACACCTTGGAACTGAGCGGAGCAAGAGTTGCAGGGCAGATGCTCCCATGTCTGGTGCAAGACCCCGGTGAGTCCATGGGACAGCCCAGTTCAAACCAGTCTGAGATCCTGGTGCCAATAAAGGCTGCACTTAAGCCATTGCAATAAAAGCCATCATTGTGCCTGCACTGGAAGTGCTGTTGGGATTGGTTGTGGGCTTCAACTGCAAAATGTGTTTTTAAGTAAAAAAGATTTACAGGCGATTTAGAAGATGGAGCATAATAACCCCGGGGTGTGCTGTTGAATTTGGAAAGTGTTGTTAGGGGTTGATCAGCTCTCACATTCAGAGGCAGTTCAGATGTGCTATTCCTGTTAAATTCCTGTGGTATTTCCATATAGAAGGCCAGGCATCAGAGCTCCCTTGCCTGCAAGAAAGCAGCCAGGGTAGAGTTAGTAGGAAACGTAGTCAGAAATCTCTAGGATTCAAAATGGGATGGTGATCCCTGGGATGCTGAATAATCTGGGTTTTGATTTCCCAAACCACCTACTCCCAACCAACTGGTGGGGTTTTGCCTCTTTAAAAGCCTCTGTGGGTTTTCCACGGCAGAAAATAAATCATGGTGGGCATGAGAGCCGCGTGTTCCCTTCACGCCGGGGTATCCACGCTTGGGACTGCTGCTCATCATCCTTGACAAGCCCACAGTCAATCCAAATCCTTCTCTGGCAATCCTCTGTGATGAGAGTTCCTCCCTGGTGACACTTGATGAATAAACCCTGCCAGTACAGCATGATCAGTGTGAATGCAGAGAAGGGAATTAGGTCTTCTCCTTCGCTGCTGCTGGCAAGGGACCATCATGGAAATAACCTTCAGCAACAAAAAGAAATGGGTGTGTTGGGTTTCCCTGTTGCAGCAGATGGAGGAGTTTTCCTAAACAACTCCAGTTTTAGTGGCTGGTTTTCTTGGCTTCCTTCTTCAATAGACCTTTAGGGGCCTGGATATTCAGCGGGAACCCAAGATGGTTAAAAACTGAAAATCTTGAGCAATCCCAAGTATTATGCTCTTACATCCTCTATCACTGGATGTACAAACAGAAATAGAATCCACATTTTGGGTTGGGTTGATTTATTTTCTCCCCCGCCAAATTATCCCTGCAAATTTAGCTTTAAAGAAATAGCACCAGGCAATGCTGCTGCTGCTCTGTCTGAGCCCCCAAAATTATAGTGGCTGAGGGAACAGCCTCTTCAGAAGGTACCTCGGTGACTCAGAGCCCACATCCCGTTCACTGTCCCCAGGATAAGACAAACCATTTGGAAAACTCCCCCCACAGCGCCCCAGCCAGCCCACCAGTCTCACTGAGTCCTTGGAAATAAGCTTGGGAGAAAGGGGGATGTGGAACAGGTATTATTGTCTTATTAACCCTCAGATGTAGCTTTTTGTCCCTTGGAGATGGCATCTCATCCTTTGGGAAGGCAGAATTAGGCGTTTTCTCCTGCCTGTCACACTTGAGGCATGAATTCAAATCCTAGCACAGCACCCTTTGCTCTGGAAGGGCCTTTTAGGTGGAAACAAAGGATTTTTAGTTGTTTGGGTTTTCAGATAGCTCGTGGGAAGCGCACTGTAACAGCACACAAGCGATGTTTTACCAACCTTTTCTGTTCCTCCAAGAGAAACTTTTTAATTTGCTTCAGTAGTTTAGAGTTCATTTCCTTGAAAGTCTTTTTGGACCCATGAAAATGCCCTTGAAATGAGTCAAGTTTATCGAAACAAAATTGTGCACACACCCATGCACCGGCCTGCGTGTTCATGCTTGTCTCCCTGGGTGTGTATACACATTAAGAGAATTCTATTATTTCCCAAAACATTCCTTCTTCTCTCTTTTTTTTTTTTTTTTTTTGGGTTTCTTTGGGTTTGTTTTCCCCCACCCCCAGGATATTAACCAAAAGGTGTTTTAAAGTCATGGCATGAAAACTCCTAAATGTAAATCTGAGTACCTTGTGATGCTAATTAACAGGTTTTTTTCCTGAAACTTTATGTGATAATATTTCCTTAGGCTTAATATTTTCCTTAGGAAGTTTTGTTTCATGTTAGATCATTGTTCTGGAGGATGTTGGTCCTACTGGCATTAAACTAATGGAAATAAAAATGCATGTGTTACAAGTGTAGAAACGGTGAAGAATTAAGTGTGAACTTACTGTACGATACTGATTCTGTTTTCAAACAATCTGTTTTGCTGTTCAATAGTTGACATATGGAAATGCCAATGTACTGTAATTTAGCACTTTTCCAACGGACCCTGTTCTCACTACGCCCGAGGGAAGAAGCAGGTTTGGCTTGAGGCCAACTGAACGCAGCCTCTGAACCCTTTTCTGCGTGTTTTGGCACCAGAACTGGCCAGGTGGAACCTAAATCGGAGCTCATCCCATCGGTTTGGTGCCTGGCACAGGGCAGAGCAGGGTGGCTTTTCCATCCCCATGGCCAAACCAGGACGATTTTGCAACTTGGTCTGGTGAAAAGGTGTCCCTGCCCATGGGAGGGAAGGTGGAATTAGATGATCTTTGAGGTCCCTTCCATTCTTGGATTCTAGAGTTCTGTGATTTGGGTGCAGCCCTCGCTGTGTGGGTGGATGGACTGGTGGCATTGAGCTCCACCAGTGCATCCCCCTGGGAGCCAGGCTGGGGTCAGGCTGTCCGAGCTGGGGTGGGAGAGCAGCCGAAGCGATCCACAGTCCCTGAAATCCAACGGCAGAAGGGACAGGCCACCAGCCACCCCTCTCCAGCCCAAACCCTCCTTTCCTAGTGCTAACAGGGTGCAAAGTGTTACTTGTCATGTACTGTACTGAAAGGGTTAATTGATCAGTGACTGTATTGTACTGTATGAAAACTCATGAATTGCCTTGTATTGTTTCTAATGGACTGTTCCATGTCTCCCCACTGCCCCATTCCCGCGCCACCCCCACGTTTCCCAAAGGACGCATGTGCTCAGTTAGGTCCTCCAAACTCTCTGGTGCTAACTCCTCCGTATCCGATGGTGCTTCTGCGGACGCTGACTGACCACATGCCCGTCCCCAGCTTGAAGTTCACCACATCTTTCTTGTCTGTTTGTATGAAGTCACACACACACACACACATATGAGAAAAAGTAAGGATAAACTTGAATTTGTTTCAAAGCCTCATTGACAATCTAATGTTTTTTATGTCTGCTTTTATTTTGGGATGTTTTTTCTAGAAAGCAGCCCGCCAGCACCTTCGCCCTGGCAGGGGATTTAGCCCTGTTCACTCCTCTGGCATCTGAAATGAGCTGCTCCCTGGCTGGCTTATCAGGCTCAGCCACCAGAGGTTGAATCATCAGGAGCCAGTGAGGAAGAGGAGGTGCAGGTACTTTCCAAGATGCCCAAACCTACAAAGCAGCTGGGATCCTCATGACACTGAGGGTCTTGGAGGGGATGAACCCTCCCCTTGCTTTGTGGCAAAAATTGGCTTTTAAGGAGAACAGAGGTAGAAATTTAGAGTTCCAAAGGCACCTCCATCTCCTTCCAGCATTGCTCATCTCCGCTGGCAGAGGAGCCACTTCCCGAGCCTGAGGTTTTCCAGGTGACACACACCTCGGATGGCGTGAACAGGGCTATCGCCTCCAACCCCCCCACCCTGATGCGAGCTGCTTTTTGGACAAAATGAAATCTAACTATATTTTATATCGATTTGAAAACAAAGTCTGATATTTACCCCTGTTCTCAACTGAATTTGCATATTGTTGTTTGCCACAATATTTGTTCTGTCTTCAAATAAATTTGCTTACTTGTGTAGTCTTAACTGTCTGCTCGGATTCTTACCATCGGATTAATCCCTGCTCCAAGGTGCCTGCACCATATCTCTCCTTTGAGCACTTCCCAGGGAGGCAAGAAGGAAATTTTTCTGGGAGGGGGAATCATTTCAGGCTGTAAATGTTTTCCTCTCCCTTATCTCCCATTCATCTCCCCAGGGCTTTTCAATTTGATGCCCTTTTTTCCCCCGCTCTTCCATCATCGGATCTTTCTATCCAGCTAAGTGCATGGCACAGGAATGGATGTGCCTCAGCCTGCTTAATTTGTGAGATTGAATTGTTGCTAACACATTTTTTCAGGGTGAGGCATTTCCAATGGCAGTGTTTTGCATTTGGGAATGGAGGGATTTATGGCCGCGAGCAGCCGAGTGCTCTGGGCATCGGCGTCGGCATCCAACGCCGGCTCTTCCTGCACATTGCATTAGCGAGACGTTGGCATCAGTCACTGGAGACGTCGCGGCGGAAGGCAGTGCCCTCAAAAGGCTGGAAAACCGATTTGCACATGCGTTTCCAGGGAAGTAATCAAATCAGCCAGCAGGTTCAATAAAAGGAATAAGCAAATATTCCAGATTCGCCTGCGTTTGCAAACAGAACCTGTTGCAAGGCTTGCAGGTTTTGAGGTTCCTCCCCTCGCCAAAACAGCTGTTTGGGCATGAAAATTGTTCCAGGCTGCTGCAGGAGGACTTCTTTCATTCCCTAAAAGATGCAGCTGTATCTGAGAGGAACATTTCAGAAGGATCCTTGCAAGGGTTTGGTCACTCTCCTTTCTTTCGGAATCTATCGCTGCACATATGTTACGGCAACAGAGTCCATTTTCAGAGATTCATCCCCCTTTTCCTGGCAGCATTCCTCCTCTCTTTGCCTCTTCCCTCCCCTCTGACCTCCCTCTGGCTTTTTTTCTCAGTTTATCAGGGTTTTGTAATGTCTCCTGCTGCTCCTCACAGTAGGAACAATGCTGCCCACAGTGATGGAAGCCACCACAGGAAGGAGGGAGATAAATCCTGTGGGGAAATGCTGGGAAAAAGAATCCAGGCTTCACAGAGGATGCTGCCAGGTACATCTGCCTCCCATCCACTGCAAAAATGCTGTGTCTGCACCCTAAAATGTGTTTTAGGGAGCCATATCCTCGTGCCCCTGAGCAGTCCCGTGCTCCCCTGCACCCTCATGAGGGGGTCAGGTGCCCTTGGAGCAGCTCCCGCTGGATTTGTGCACCCTCAGCTGCTGGCAGAAGGAAGAACCTTACTGATATATTTTATTTATATTCACTGTGAGGGTGTTTTGTTTTTGTTTTTGTTTTTTTTTCCCTCTCTATAACACAGGAATCCAGCCCTCTTTGGGCAGCAGTGGTTAAGCCCAGGCAATACCTTCCATAGGCAGTGGTGGTCGGGAGTAATTTTTTCTGCTTCTGTTTCTCCTGTGTTTTGTATCAGACCCTAAAAAGCCAAGTTTCAGTGGAAAAATCACAAAAAATAAGAAAGCAAGGTACCCCACGGGGGGGTAAGGGGGGGTTGATGTTACACAGGCAACATTAATGTGTTTTTTAATGAAGTGGCCTTTTATGCCACTTTACCAGCATTGCCTTTTTTAGAAGGTTCTAGCACAGAAATGATGAGATTTTAGAGAAGGTGGTGGAAAATCCTGCCTTCATTAAATTCCCTCTCAGTGAGGCTTGTCAGTTTTCCCTGCCAGGGAGCCTGATGAATGTCCCCCACTGCTGCCGGGAGATTCTGCAGGCTCTGTCCCTGCCACTCCTCTGCAGGAAAATCCACAGCTCATCCCAAGAGCTCCCTCTTTCCAATAAACCACGTCGTGCTCTTTGAGGCTGATCCTGGCTCAGGCTGCACAGCTGCAGGTGTGAGGTTCTGCTGGTCCTTTGCTGAGGACCTGCCATGGGATCGATGCCTCAGAAACCTCTTTATTTCTGATGAGGAGCCAGGAGAAATAACTCAGCTCAACCTTTCCATTTAAGCTTTGTTTATTAAACATTTTAATGATGGCAAGGAATCGGTAAATAGAAACTTGTCACCAAAGCGTGCGTGTCCATGTGCCCATACCTCTCTCCCTCAAATTAAATCACGAGGAAACCTTCAAAAGTTGAAAGACAGAATAAAAGCTGCTCAGCATTTGTTTTAAAGCTGACCTCCTGAGGCTCAGGATCCCCTTTTTGGGGTCGTTCTGGACAAGCCAGGGATGATTTTTGTGGGAGGCACTGCTCTCCCATGTGCTCCTGAAGTCACAGGGTGGGTGCTGTCCTTGCTGTCCTTCTAGGGTGGGAAGATTTATTGTCCACTGCCATGAGGCAGGATTTGCCTTATCCCATGGCTGCTCTCTGCTGCAGTGTCACAAACATGGGCAGTGTGTTTAAAAATGATCTTCTGGAATACAAATCAGCAAACAAAACATCCAAAGGAGTGTGAACAGCTCCTGGCAGCTATTTTTCCTGGGAACTGAACGGTGAGCGACTGTCATCTAGAACAGTAGCTACAAAGTTGTATTTTATATAAATTGCTCTCTTTTACTTTGCTAGCTGTATTTTTAGTTAGAAAATTCACTTCAGGGACGTGATGTTTTGAACCCTTTAATTTTTCCCCCCACTTCAGGCTGAAGTCCACAAGTCGGTCTGTTTTACCCAGCAGAGATGAAGAGAACCGTGACTGACGTCAGTGTTCCTGGTAGGACAGCCTGAGTAGTGCCTCAGCAAACCTCAGCCTTTCCATCTGACACAACAGAACACCCGACATGGACTTGATTTATCTTATCCTGCTAAAAATCTCAGGAAAGTTTCCTGTCAGGGGTCTCCTAAAATCCCAGTCCTTGCTGCCTGGGCTGGGCACTCCAGAGTGTAGCAGTGTCATAGCCTCAATTATTACACCACTGTCATTATATTACTACACCATTTGGGTATAGAGGACACATTAGAACAAGCCCAAAGGAGATAAATAAAGAGCAGTGGGTAGAAATTTGCACAAGGTCTGCCAGAGTTTAAAACTAAGGGCAAGATTAATAGAGTGCCAGATTGTAAGCAAATGTATTAATTTTTACTGGGTATATTCACTAATCACGTGTCATATTCGGTACACCATCGTAGACGTGCTTCAGTTTTGACTATTGCTCCACAATATTTCACGGGAATATGGTGAAAGGAATTAATAATCCGCATTTACCGAAAGGCAGACAGGGGTTGTTACATTCCCGGGCCCTGCTGTCAACTCTTGCGACTCGACACCCACAGCGGGTGCAAAGCCTTATGATTTTATCCTTTTTCCTTAGAGAGAAGGGAGCATTTTATTCCCTTGGAGAGAAGAGCGCGGGTTGTGTCAGGCGGCTCTGGGCCGTGTTGAACACAAGGCAGCGCAGCCGCCATTGCCCCGCGCAGCCGTGAGGGGAGGGAGGGGGACCCGAGTGGGCGGGGCCCTCGGGAAGGGGGCGGGGCCCCGCGGGAAGGGCGGGGCCTCCGGGGTCGNGGCGGGCCCGGGCCTCGGGGGGCCCGCCCGGCCCCCCCCGCCATGGAGGAGAAGGGCTTCGCCAAGGAGCTGGACCAATGGATCGAGCAGCTGAACGAGTGCCGGCAGCTGAGCGAGAGCCAGGTCCGCAGCCTCTGCGAGAAGGTGAGTGTGGGGCCCGGACGTTGAGAGGACGGGAGAGTGCCTGTGGTATATCCGGCGATGGGAGACAGGGTTGCGACCGGGGGAATATCGGGCTTTGGGAGGCGGGGTGGTGCCTGTGGAATACCGGGCGTGCGGAGAGCGGGGTGGTGTCTGTGGGATATCGAGTTTTGGGAGGCAGGGATGCGGCTGCCAGGATATCGGGCACTGGGAGAGCGGTTGGTGCTTGTGGGGTATTTGGCATCGAGAGGGCGGCCGGTGCCTGTGGGTTTTGGGAGAGCAGGATGGTGCCTGTGGGATATCCGGCAGGGGATGACTGGGGTGGTTTCTGTGGGGTGTGGGATACTGGGTGACCAGGTTGCTGCCTCTGGAGTATCCAGCACTGGGAGGCCGGGGTGGTGTCTGTGGGGTATCCGACGTCCTGGTGTCCTACACAACGTGCTGAAAAATCAACCTCAGGTCAGTGAGGAAACCCTCTGACTTCCGAGGTGGGATCTCGGGAAGCAGAGGGGGCAGAGGTGAGACCCACACAGGCTCACAGCCCGCCGAGGGGGACCAAAATAGAAAGAGAAATGGTCGGATAAAGGACACTGTCTGCTATTTTGGACTGTGGTTTGGGCAGGCCTTGGCAAATGCCTGCTTGGATTTGTTAGCGGAGACTGGCGAGAGCCTTTTTTTTCCCATCAGGAGAAGGGTCCTTTGACTTGTGCTGGGTGTTGTCTGAGCAGTCTGATAGCTCTTTGTGGATGTTCCCTCAATGCTGCAGTCTGTGCATGACCAAGGGAGGACTTTCATTGGCATATTCTTCCAGCAGTGATCCTGGCATCTACCTAATCCCCACACAGCTTTCTCTATTCTTCCCCCCTTTTCATTTTTTTAATCCCATGCTGGGGCTATCCATTTGTTTTGTGACTCTTTCTCCAGAGCTCCATCAGTTTTGAGGGAGCTGTGGCTGTTCTGGAAGCTGGAGTTGTGGCTGCTGTGTTTTGGGAAGCTGGGTCAATGCCAGCAACTGTGGCTGAATACACAGGAAATAGGAAAAAACAGGATAGGAAAGCTCAGCTGGAGGTGGGGATGGTGTTTGTCCTTCAGGAGGCAGGTGACAGGTAGGTGTGTCATCTGTCACAGCACCTCGTTCTTCCAGGCTGCTGGAAACTGATGGAAATGACCGGGGCATGGAGGAAACACTGTGCCCTGCGCTGACTTGGCTTGTTTAAGTTTTGGGGAGTGGTTGTGTCACCCAGGAGAGGAGCTTACAAAAACCTCTGGGTGTGCAGCCCTGCTACAAAGCTGGGTTTGTTGATTTCCTTGAAATTGTATTTGGAGAAATCCTTTTCTCCAGAACACTTCTTAGCACTCCTGCTTTTGGGGCTGATTTCAAAGAAGCCCAGCACAGTAGCACCTTTTGCCTCAGGTTTCAGTTTGTGGAAGAACTCAGCACTAAAAGAAAAAAATCAAAATGAAGCGGGGAAAAAAAAACAAAACAAAACCAACCAGCAAAATCCCAGAGCTACCTGTGTGGGTTATTCTTGGTTTTAAGTCTTGGCATAGTGGACAGTGATGAGGGAAGGATTGGACACAGTGAAAGCTGTGCAGTGATTCTGCACTCTTAAAAAGTTGTTGAAATTTGCCCCCGTGGAAGTGCCACCCTGTCCTTACCTGCCCGGTGCCACCATCCCGAGGGAGCTGAGCAGCCCCTGTGGTTCATGCAGGTGATGGAGGTGCTGTTTCTCAACGTGATAATGTTGTTCCCATTCTCTTGGTGTTTAAAATGAAAATTAGCTCAAATCCTGCAGGAATTCAGAGGCTGATAGAAGGATTAGTTCTGATCGCTGCTGGAGCTTGCACGTTTGGGATACAGGTGAGGCAGCTGAGAGCCGAATCCAGGCAAAAGGGTTTTTCATGAAGATGATGAGATGGGCTTTTAAAAAAGCAAGGAAAAAGCTGTCTCCTGAATTAAACAAGGAGCCATCCATGACCATCCCTCTCCTTGTAGCTTCTCTTTCCTGTCCTTGTTCTTCGGAGATGTAAGAGGGGAGACAGTCCCACTGCATGAAATTCCCAGTGTTGTGCTGTGTTGCATCGTGGCCGGGAATGTATTATTTCTCTCTTGGTGATGCTCATCCTGGGGGGTACCAGGTTCAGGTACCTCTGGGAGCACCTGGGCACCTTGGCAGAGGCTCTGGAGTGTCCACTGCTGCCTTATTCCTGAAGGGTGAGACATCTCCATCCCTGCCATCCCTCTGACATCCATCTCACTTGGCTGGTTCTTGTTCCAGCCGAGCTCCCTAAGGTTTAATATCATCAGGTCACTCACTTGTTGGTGTGGTAGTTTGGTCTGTGGCAATTGGTGGGATGAAGGTTCAGATGCATTTTGATCCCAAACTCCATGCCCGGCTCCAGATTCCCAGAGAATGAGGCTCTACGGGTCAGACCGAGGTGAGAGAGTGAATCTTCCAGAAGAAGTGGAGTTTCTCCTCTCTCCAAGGCTCTTTAGAAGCACACAAGGAGTTGAGGTGATGGGCAAGCTCATGGTCAGCAAATAGGCTGCTCTTCAAAGGCTCTTTGAGCACAGACATGGCAACTGTTGGTCTGGTTTATTTAATGAAAACACCTAAAAGCTGCTGCTTTTTATCCTGACCTGGATATGGTTTTCATCCAGCGCAAGTGGGACAGATGCACAGGAAGCTGATACCATTAGTCACTGTTTTCTGCAACAAAAGTAGCTAAATTTTGACTTTTAAGTCATAGTTATTTATTAGCCTCCTGGATTAAGTAAGTGCTGATGATGCCAGGCAGCCTGCTTGCATCAGAGGTTTTTAGTTTTGCTTTGTAATAGTGCTTCTTATTTTTAGTCATTTGATTTCATTGTTCACACTGCAGACAGATGCTCTGGTTAGTCACTGCTTTTCTGGGGTGTTTTTATTGATGCTGAAGATTTTGAAAGTCTTGTACTGAATTAGAAAATCGTCACGTGAGGGCAAACTGGGACTCCTGGGCCTGATCTAAACCAGCTCTGCAGAGTTGAAATGACAGGCTGGATCTGTCCACGTGCACGGATGAGTGTCCACGGGGTGAGCTAAAATGGGCTGCAGGGGAATAGCTGGTTGGCAGCGTAAGGAGCTGCTCCTCGTCACCTGCCAGCTCCTCATCACTTGCCAGCTCCTCCTTCGTCATCAGGGGAAACTTCTGGATTCTCCCAGCACCAACACTTGAGTTTGTGGGCTGGCCCCCCTTCCTAGGGTAGATTTAAAGTGAGCGTATTTGACCTGTTCCTGTGGAAAAGGAGCCCTGCTGAGCTCCAGCTTGGAACAAACCCCTGCCTGTTGCTTTGTGCAACAGTCAGAACACACGGAGCAGCTGTTTTGTGGGTTTATATTTGTCTCTCCCAGAGGGTGGAAGCTCTCAGAAGGCACTATAAATGCTTTTAAAGATGTGTGAGCAGAATTTGGGTGCTACTACTGCACTCAAATACAACATGTTCAGCAGTTCCCAGACGTGCTAGAAGTGCAAGACAGAGCCCATGTCATCATCAAGTCCATGGGCAGGACGTGACTTCAAGAATCCCTCAGGTCAGGTTATGTGCAGAGAGCATGCTGGATGCAGTCCAGACTGTCCAAACTGCTTGGGGTTTAGTTATTATTTCCAAATAGCTGTTTTTCCTAAAAGAGGCAAGGCAGCAAACATTGGAATGGGAACACAGGCATCTTCAGGAAGCCCACGGAGAGTATCCTTAGGAAGAAGATCCCTTCTGGCAGCGCAGGATGAGCCTTAGCTCATCCTGAGCTAAGAGATATGGCAGGGAATACTCGGATCATCACCTGCTGGTGAGTGCTCTGTGTTGGTGATCTTCCAGCCCTTTTGTTCCAATCAGATGGAGTCGTCCTGTGGGTGTTCCCTGTGGCTCCGATATGCCTGGAGCGCTGATCAGCACCAGTCAGTGAGCTGGAGGCAGCACAAGGAACCTGGTATTTGATAAGGATAATAAGGTGGTGCAGATAGGCTGCATTGCATAGTTGTAATTAGCAGAGGAACTGCTGGGTGTGGAAAAAGAGATGACTAAATCCAGGGATGCCTTCCCTCCATCTGTGGTTGTCTTGTTGCCAACTGGGTACAGCCAGGGAAGCTGGTTGTGGCTCCCTGTGTTCCAGTTGCCTCTGTCTTTGCTTTCCAGCTGTATGTGTCTTGCCTATAGAAGCTGATAAACTGTTGTGCTTGGAAGAGGATTGGAATTCTGGCAGGCAAAATGTGCCCTGGGCAAGGGAATCTGGCCTTGCTGTAGCAAACCTGCTCATCTCCATGCACTGTAAACTGGGAAACACCCCTTGTCTGTGCTCGCTCACCAAACTGTGTTTCCGGTGGTCAGCTTGAGCAGTGGGGGTGAAACTGGGTTTCCAGTGGGAATGCAGCAGGATAACCTCACCTGCTTCTGGAGGAGCTTCCTACCTTTTTGTTCTAAATGTGCTTTCCTTGCCAGGCTAAAGAAATCCTAACGAAAGAATCAAATGTGCAAGAGGTACGCTGCCCCGTCACCGTCTGCGGGGATGTCCACGGGCAGTTCCATGACCTTATGGAGCTCTTCAGGATTGGTGGGAAGTCTCCAGACACAAACTACCTGTTCATGGGAGACTATGTGGACAGAGGCTATTACTCGGTGGAGACGGTGACTCTCCTGGTGGCGTTGAAGGTATGGCTTGGGAGGTCTGAGACAACACCAGGAAGGTGGGAACCATTTTCTCCAGAACAATTTTCTCTTCCTGGTGACGCTGCCACTGGCTTCAGCGTAAGGGGTGTAAATCGATCCGTGCCAGTGGACACGTGCTGGGAACAGAGCGCTTGGCTGCTGTTTGTGATATTCCATTACTCCTCCTTGCCATGCCTGTGCTAAGGAAGCGTTCTCTCCTCCCCCAGGTGCGGTACCCGGAGCGCATCACGATACTGAGGGGCAACCACGAGAGCCGGCAAATCACACAAGTGTACGGCTTCTACGACGAGTGCCTGCGCAAGTACGGCAACGCCAACGTCTGGAAGTACTTCACAGACCTGTTCGATTACCTTCCGCTCACGGCTCTGGTAGACGGCCAGGTAAGCCCGGGAGGAGGGAAATCCTCCCTTCCTGAGATTGCTGCAGGCTGTGTTGTCTGACGTCCACAGGAGCGGTCCCAGACAAGCTCCTTTAGCTTGTGATCCGAGGGCGAGGTGGCTGGAATTGTGAATGAGCGTCACCCAGCGTTAAACCCAGCTGGTTTGGAGATGGTTCTTCCCTTAACAATATGCACTTAATGCATTGCTCTTTTCTTTCTGGAACAGATATTCTGCCTCCATGGTGGCCTCTCTCCATCCATAGATACACTGGATCATATCAGGGCTCTGGACCGCCTGCAGGAAGTTCCACACGAGGTAATAGGAAAGGAAGTGCTTCAGAAACTTAAATATCTGCTGGTGGAAAACGCAAACGTTTTCTTATTTTGTCTATTTGTACACGTGGTTGCACGTGGATTATGGCCTTTCCAGGATCTAGAGCAGATGAACGTTTGGGCAAAACACACATAAGTCAGTGTGCTTTGATTACAGCAGCCTACATAAAGAGAGCTGTGGGGGGTTCACAGTTTTTTTCTCCAGAATCATGGGATTTTTGGGCTTTCAGTCTGACTCAAAGAGCAGGATTTGGCAGGGGAGGGTGTTGACTATCTTTGGCCTTGTCACTTATGTGGTTGTGAACTGACAACCACCATATGAAGCCACACCATGTCACCATCCTTCCTCCCCAGCCAGCCCAGCCTCCTGTGGTGTTTCACCTTGTGAGAGCTTCCTGGGGCCCGCAGTCCGGATTGAAAAACCACGCTTGGAGCTCCCAGGGCAGCTGGAAGTTGTGTTGGAAGTGGTTGGGGCTCGCAGATGTGTGTTCAGTGACCTCATCACATGCTGGCAGTCTTGCAGTAAATGAAATGTGCTCAAGCATCTTGCCAGTGATCTAACAAAGAACTCTCAATCTTCCCAAGGGTCCCATGTGTGATCTGTTGTGGTCGGATCCGGATGACCGTGGCGGCTGGGGCATTTCTCCACGTGGTGCTGGCTACACCTTTGGGCAGGATATTTCCGAAACCTTCAACCATGCCAATGGTCTCACACTGGTCTCCCGCGCTCACCAGCTGGTCATGGAGGTAGGGCCAGCACTCTGCTAGCCAGGGCTAGCAAAACAAGGGCCCCTGGGAGTCCCCTCTGGGACACGTTCTGCTCATGGGTTTGTTGACACCTACATCTTACGTGGGTCAGTACTAAAGAGAGGCTTTAGTCATGTGAAAACAACATAAAATTACGTGCTTTGACCTGCAGCCTAAATAAGGGGATGTCCTGCCTTTTGCAAGCAAATTTCCCCCTCCAAGTAAATTGGCAGAGGGGCCATGTCACACCCTGTTTGTGGCAGGAATAATCTTCTTACATGCTGGCTTGCTCTTGCTTTGACTGCTCCTACGTCCCACAGCCTGTCCCATAGTGCTCAGCTGTCAGATGTGACAGGGATTATGCCATTTGTAGCTGCCGACAGCCTATTCTTGGATGTCTTGCTGGAAAAGTGCCAGGTGGGTCAATGGAGCAGATGCACTTCTAAAATCTAGTGCAGGTGGATCCCTTAAGCAGAACTATGTGTCAGAAGTCACTGGCGTGCAGCAGGCAAATTGTCACTTGTGGATGAAAGCTGAAGGCATCCCTAAAAATCCCAAGGCTTTTTAGTGGCACAATCCATAATTTACAAGTGAGGAGTGGATGATTTCCTGTAGGCTGCCTGAAGCTGGTTTTGCCAGGTACCTACTGCTGCTTCTTGTGGTAAAGCATGTATTTTGAAATGAAACTGAGTCATTTGGAAATACTTGAAGAAATCTCCAGTTTCACAAGTGTTTCAGGGAGTTTCAGGCCTGAAGAGGAACTTTGGATGGGCTGAGGTTTAACAGAGACCTTTTCTTTTTCCCTCTCTCCCTGGCAGGGTTATAACTGGTGCCACGACCGGAATGTTGTTACCATCTTCAGTGCCCCCAATTACTGCTACCGCTGTGGGAACCAGGCTGCTATCATGGAACTAGATGACACTTTAAAATATTCCTTGTGAGTATCCTGGCTTGAGCTGGGCTCTTCCTCTAACCACTCTGTGAGGAATGGCTGATCATTCCCCAAGGGGTTCTTCCATGAAAAGCCAGCTCAGACCACTCTGGAATTAACGTGTGCTCTGCCTTGAAAGAAGCGATGAGATAAGCTCCTGAAAGCTTCTCTTCCTGGCTGACTGGAGAGCTGGAGCTTTTGCACTTCAATCACTTTATTGCCTAAGCTTGATGGAGAGAGTAAAAACACATGGATTGATGTATTTGTTTTCATCTTGGGTAGCACTGAGCTTTGTAAGATGGGGGAGAGGGTCTGAACTGTGCTTTCAGCTGCTCCCATGAGAAAGCTGGGTCACTCTGAGTTTTAACTCCTAGGGATTCTTGTTTTGGGGTTTGGAATGTTTTATGTGGAAGCAGCTGGGGTGAGTAGAACAGTAGCAGCAGGAGAACAAGCCTGATATTTATCGTAGCAGTGGAAAATGACTTATGGAGGAAGGGTAAGTGATCCCTTTTTTCTTTCCCGCAGCCTCCAGTTTGACCCAGCACCTCGTCGTGGAGAGCCTCATGTTACCCGTCGTACCCCAGACTACTTCCTATAAACCTCTCCCAGCCTTTGTAGAAGGAAGTACACCTGGCATTTTAAAAAAGCAACAATATTTACACGTTTCTGTAAGAAATCAGGGTTCGTCTCAACTCAAATCCCCATCATGGACCAAAATGTGCCATACAGAGGACAAAGAGCATTTAGCACAACTTGAGACTGAATTCCTTACGACACTCTCTCTCTCCCATGCCCATCAGTCCGAAAGTCAGTTTGCCTGCTGTATTTGTAGTCATTGTTTTCCTTCTGGACTGTTCAGAGAGGAAAAGGTAACTCTTTAACAGCACTTCATCTCCTCTGACGCTTCTTTGTACATTTTTAGTTCTAGTGTTTAACTGGCATGAATTAGAGTTTGTTTTCCAGGGAGGTGCACACTAACTTCATCCCCCACCACTTTATTTTATTGGAAAGACCGCTCAACTTAACTGGAGAAAGGAAGTGATTCCTCCAACGCTTGGGAGTACGTTGTCATAACCCAGATAAAAGCGTTCCCTTTTTAGCTCTATTCCCGTTCTGTGCTGATCCTGCCCCCTTCCCC
>WEIU01000641.1:433191-458844 GCA_013389925.1 Aegithalos caudatus | reverse complement strand
GGGGGTTTTTTGTTTTGTTTTGGGGTATTTTGATTATTTTATTTTCTCTTGTTATTCCCTGCCCTTTCCCTCTGTATATTTGTCCTGGAAGTGCTTGCAATCCTCCTCGCTGTACCTGAACCAATAAACTCGCCGTTGTCAGCCCCAACTCGTGGTGTCGTGCGGTCCCGGGGCGGTCCCGGGGGCGGTTCCGGGGCGGTCCCGGGGGCNGTGAGTCCCTTGCGGGTGGATCCGCACCCGGGGCGGGGAGGGACGGGGCAGGGGACGAGCGACGCGGGGCCGGTGCCCCCGCGCTGGTCCCGTCGACCCGGGGATGGTGGCGGAGCCCCCGGGGAGGGTCGCGGTGCGGGAGGTCGGAGAGAA
Organism: Aegithalos caudatus; assembly: GCA_013389925.1. NCBI lineage: Eukaryota > Metazoa > Chordata > Aves > Passeriformes > Aegithalidae > Aegithalos > Aegithalos caudatus. The sequence continues at coordinate 458,481 of WEIU01000641.1, read as the reverse complement.
AGGATCGCCTTCCCGGTGTCCGAGCGTTGTGCAAACCCCTGCCTTGTCAGGCTGAAGCAGGACGGATCCCAATCCATCTCCACCCGCTTCTTCCCGGCCGTTTCCAAGCAGGTGACAGGATGCCGATGGATCCTGGATCTGTGTAGCACAACTGCAAGGCGGTAAAACAGAACTCAAGAGTCTGGTGAGCTGGTAGCAAGCCAAAAAACAAACTGGTTCCTCAGACAAGCCAGGGACAGACTAGTTTTATGCCCTAAGTGCATTCTGCTGGGAAGATTACTGTATTCCCAGAAAGGCAGGCAAGGGATGGGAAACACCTTTCTCTAGTTTTTAGACTATCAGTGGAAAAAAAACCCTGTGTTTGAAGGCTCCACCTTCCATAATCTCTTTCAAGGAAGTGAAGGAAAACAGGCAAACCACAAGACCTTGAACCTCCTGATCTGGTTACACCCTTCTTTTACCAGGAACCCATAATCCTGCCTTTGTTTTCCTGAGCAGAGAACTTAGATGCAGTGCCAGCCTTATGTGGGATGCTCTCTGGAGCATTGCCTTTGGAAAACTGGGCCTTGACACTGAGACTCGCTCTTATTCCCCCCAGGTCAATGTTGGGTGCGTGCCAAAGAAGGTAAGGCTGTTCTGCCACCGACTCCAGTGGCACCTCCAGTGGCGTGGGATGGGTCTGGAGTGGGCGCCTGCCACATTCTAGGGAGGTGCTGGCCTAGGGTGTGGGGAGGAAGCAAGGCCTCAGAGGGTACTGCAGAGCCATCGGGATGCCATGGGCACTCGTGTGGCCCATGGGTGCTCCGCGCATAGGCGAGGAATCAGGAAGCCTGGTGGGGGTTTTCCCAGAATCAAGGCAGTCCTCCTGAGCCAACCTGAAGTCTGTGTGGGCAGGTGATGTGGAACACAGCGGTCCATGCGGAGTTTATCCATGATCACGCTGACTACGGCTTTGAAACACCAGGTGTCAACTTCAGCTGGAGGTAAGAATGGAAAGGGCCAGTTGGAAACCAGCATCTTTCAGTGAGTGTCCCATGGGGAGCAGCCCACTGTCCACTTCCAAGGGGTTCCTGCCCACTTCCAGGCTCCCGTGGGTTGTGCAGAGCTGGTTATAGGGCCAGCTTTGCTGCTGTGTTTTGGAGAACAGGGTGCCAAGCTGGCTGTGGGAAGAGATTCTGGAAAAGTCAAATGCAGGGAATGCAGGCAAAGAAATCTTGCTGTGGTGGGGGAAGGATCACAGGGAGCCGTTTTATTTTGTGGCTTGGCTGCCACGTGCCAGAGGGGTTGCGTTCACAGGATCATGGAATCATTAAAGTTGGAAAAGACCTCTAAGATCATGGAGTCTAACCTTTGACCAACCACCACCTTGTGAACTGAACCATGGCACTGAGTGCCAGGTTCTTCTTGAGCTCTGTGAGGTTCCTCTGCTGGCAGTGACGGCATTCCCTGCTCTGTTCCAGGACCATCAAGGAGAAACGTGACGCGTACGTGCGGCGCCTCAATGACATCTACGAGAACAATGTTAAGAAGGTGAGCACGGGACGTGTTTATCCTGCAATTTGAGTGGCAAAAGTGATGGATTTTTGGCCACTTTTCCAGCCTTAATGGCTGTCCTCCAACTGTGGAAGCCCTGGCTCCATTAGCTGTCTCCCGCATCTCATCCCGCTGTTAACCCCCTAACTGTTACCCCTAAGGCTCACATTGACATAATCCGGGGCTATGGCAAGTTCACCGCTGATCCCGAGCCAACCATCGAAGTGGATGGGAAAAAGTACACAGCTCCTCACATCCTCATAGCCACGGGAGGGCGCCCGGCTGTTCCTTCCAACAGCGAAATTCCTGGTGAGCCTGATGAAATTCCCCAGGCTTCCAGACTGGAGAGAGGTCTGCCAAAGCAAAGCAGGCTTTGGGAGGGGAACAGGGACAGGTGGAAGGTGCAAAACAGCCTCTGCTCCACAGGTGCCAGTCTGGGGATGACCAGTGACGGCTTCTTCGACCTGGAAGAGCTGCCCAGGTACGGTGGGATTCATCCCCCACAGCAACCGGCGCCAACTCCAGGTGCCTGCACTTGGCATCGTCGCTTTTCCGCAGGCGCAGCGTCATTGTCGGGGCCGGCTACATTGCGGTGGAGATCGCGGGGATCCTCTCCGTGCTGGGCTCCAAGTCATCCCTGCTCATCCGCCACGACAAGGTAATGCCACCGCCTGTCCCCAGCTGCACTTCCCGCCTGGCTGTCATGGCCCAGCCCGCAGGGGTTTTCTGGTTGTCAGTTCCTGGTAAAGGAGGATCTGAACTGGCACAGGAATGGTGATGGAGTGGATGGTGGCATGGGAGCCATGGAGAGGCTGGGGGGGCTGTGTTTTAGCAGCACCTGCCCACATGCCCAACGTTTCTGCAGCCACACATGTCACTGCATACATTCCCTTGAGCTTTATTTCAAGTCATGATTTGAAAAGAAAATAATGGAGAAACAAACAGAGAAGCACCCCAAACCTCCTGGGTTCCAGGAGCAGGGAAATGTTGGTGGAGGGGCTGCCTTTGCCTGCAGAGCCTTGTCTGACAGGGCTGGGGGTATGCTTGCCTAGGTCCTGCGAACCTTTGACTCCCTGATCAGCTCAAACTGCACCCAGGAGCTGGAGAACACCGGGGTGGATGTCTGGAAGCACACACAGGTGAGAAAGCACCGAGCAGCCTTGCAGCTTGTTCCGTCCCTCCTGCAGAGGCAGGGCTGGGGGAAAGCTGCCGTTTTGGGTGCTGCTTGCTGAGCAATGGTTTTGGCAGCATCCCTGCTTCTTTGGTAACGTCCCTGCCATCACTTTTTGCAAGGCAAAAGCCATCTGCACCTTCTCTTGGTGCTCTTGTTCCCCTTAGGTCAAGGGGGTCACTAAGTCTTCATGCGGGCTGCTGGATGTGACAGTGACCTCAGCGGTGCCCGGCCGCAAGCCAACGGAGGGGGTGATCCGGGATGTGGACTGCCTGCTGTGGGCCGTGGGGCGGGAGCCCAACTCCAAGGAGCTGTGCCTGGACCGAGTGGTGAGATGGCAGCTCCTCCCTTCCGTGCTGGGGGGAGGGTGCCCACGGGTATTTGGGGTTCCCTTGGGTCTCTGTAGCCTGTCACAGGATGGTGTTCCCATGACTTCCCCCCTGCCTGGGAATGCTGTGGCCACCAGCACGGGTTCCCCATGGGCCGTCCCATCCCTCCTGGAACATATGTGGCTGTTGTTTCCCATGGCAGGGCGTGCAGGTGGACCCCAAGGGCCACGTGATTGTGGATGAGTACCAGAACACCACCAGGAAAGGGATCTATGCCATCGGGGATGTCTGTGGGAAAGCCCTCCTCACCCCAGGTACTGCAGCCGTGCCTGCTTCCCTGTGCAGCCCCTCAGTGCCACACCCTGCCGTGGCTCAGGCTCCTTGTCCCTCCCCACAGTGGCCATCGCAGCTGGCAGGAGGCTGGCCCACAGGCTCTTCGAGGGCAAGCAGGACTCCCGGCTGGACTATGAGAACATCCCCACGGTCGTTTTCAGCCACCCGCCCATCGGCACCGTGGGGCTCACTGAAGGTGGGAGCAGACGGGGCATGGAGGGGGTGAAGGGGCTGGGAACACTGGCTCAGAGCTTGCTGCTTTGATACTCGAGATGTTTTGATCTCCACCAAGTGAGCCTTGACAAAAGGAGAGGGGCTTTGACTCCTCTTTTTAAATGCCCCATGTGCCGTGGCTTCTGCAGAGGAGGCCGTGGCCATACATGGGAAGGACAACGTGAAGATCTACAACACATCCTTCATTCCCTTGTACCACGCTGTCACCCAGAGGAAGGTGAAGTGTGTCATGAAGCTGGTGTGCACTGGCAAGGAGGAGAAGGTGAGTGAGTGTCCCTGGGGAGCGCAGCTGGGGGGTGGTGGGGACCGTGGCTGGCTGTCCTCTTGTCCCCTTGTGGTCAGCTCTTGGGCTGGGATCCCTCTCCCTGAGCACCAAGCCCAGGAGTTCACCCTGAATTCTGGGTCCCAGCCTCTCACTTCTTCTCCAAAGGTGGTGGGATTGCACATGCAAGGGCTGGGGTGTGACGAAATGCTGCAGGGCTTTGCTGTGGCCATCAAAATGGGGGCCACCAAGGCCGACCTGGACAACACCGTTGCCATTCACCCCACATCTGCTGAGGAGCTGGTGACACTGCGCTGAGGCTGCGGGCACGGACACCCTTGGGATGGAGACTGCAGCTGGGAAAAACGTTTTACGTGTTGTCAAAAGTGCCTTACTGCTGGGTGGGTGCATGGAGGGGCTGTCTGTAATGGAGTGGCTTGCTCTGAAGTGGGAAGTAAACACACTGATGCTGGCGAGTCTTTGCCTTTTGCTCTCTGGTGCCTTTTTCCCACCGTGCCCAGCTGTGGAGGGTGCTGGCACAGTCCATGGATGTGGTTTGGGAGAATGCTCACAGTGGCCAAGCTCCTCCTCTGCAATCCCTGGGGCTGGGCAGGAAGCAGCAGAGATGGGAAGGACAGTAGGGTCCTTGGAATGTTCATGGGTGCTGGGGTATCCTGGATGCGCTCCATCCTCCTCTTTATCTCATGTCCCAACACCACTGGCTCTCCAGCCTGTCCTGACATCACACTTCTGACTCCAAGGAGGAGTCCAGGCTGAGGGTTCAGAGACTAAAATCCCCATTTCCAGTAGCTGGAAGCTCCTGAGCTGGCCAAGAAAGAAGAGGCCCAAGTTATGTGGGGTTTTGGGGATCAGAACAGGGCACCCCACACTGAGCCTGGGCCAGGCACCTTCATGTCCTGGAAACGGAGACTGAGGCCTGTGTTTGGGGGACAGCAGGCTCATTTGGCCAGTTTTAGCATCCTCTAATAAATAAATCAGGCATTTTCTTTGGCTCAGAAATGGAGGCCCAGTCCCGCATTGTTTGCACTTGGAACCAGCCTCACCTGGGCAGTGAAACAGACTCGGTCCTGTGTTGGGAGTGCGAAGGGAGGCTCACCCGGGCAGTTTAAGGCTTGGATCACAGCCAAACACCTGCATTTTGGGGCTCCGGGCAGAGCCCGCACTGGTGGGAGACGGCGGGATGCGGGGGCGGAGGGAGGCGGCCCCGGGCTGCGGGACCGGCTCAAGTGCGGGATGGGACCGGGAGCCGCTCCTGCAGGCGGCGGGAGGAGGTGCAGGGACCTCGGCTTCCTGTCCTCTACCCCGCCTCTGTCACCCAGATGCTCTTTACAAGGATAAAAAATAGGAATTACGCCGCGGAGAAATGCATTTACAGCAGAACTGGGTACATCTGGACAATGTGCCCAGTGCATAGAAGTCAAACCGGTGACAATCCCGGGGGGGACTTAAAGTCGGATGCTTGCAGATTTCATTTCTCAGAAACTCAAAATGTTTTGGCACCTCTTGCTTATATGCTCCCCTCTTGGGAGAGCTCAATTAGTCTTTTTAATGGCCAGGTTACCCAACACAGGGAAAGCCAACCAGCATTCCCTGAAGTCCTCCATCCTTTCTGTATCCATCTGAAATCAGGGGCCGATGGCCACCAGCCTGCCCTGAGCAGGCTCCGAGGTGGGAGTGGGTGACCTTGAGGTCCCTCCCAACCCAAACCGTTTTGGGGTTCCATGATGGTGGTTCTATGATCTCTCCTTGCGTTTATTTTGCATTGTGTCCTTCTTTCTGCTCGCAGCAGATGGCGCCGCCGGCCTTGAAAAGAGTTGGAAGTGTCCTGGGACACTGATCAGCCCCGCCGCTCCCTAAGTTGTTAAAGCGAAAAAGACAATATCCTGCAATAATCTGTGATGCTGGTGTTCCACGGGCCATGGGAGAAGCAGAAAGCGATTCCCTGCAAATCTCAATTCCCTGCATTGTGGATAGTTTGCCACTTACCTGAATAACACCTCTCCATCTGAAACTCTTTGAATTCGAAAGTGAGCTCTCCACGTTTTGGGCTTCCAGGCAGAGGGAATGTGAATATGGGAAAGTGATGGGGAGACAGAGAACTGCAGCAGTGTGTGTGTGTGCGTGCGTGCAGGGAGAGCTGGAGTAAGAATTTTAGACAAAATTCCCTTACCTGGATGCAGGGCCTTCAGGATCCCCTCTTGGTCAGAGGTTTCTCTATCTGTGGCTTTTTAGTGCATCCAGCTCCGGGGCCCCCCAACATCTTGGGATTTTGGGATTCTATCTGCTGCATCACTTGTGGCAAAACTGCCCTTACTACAATGTTTGTTGTGCATGGCTGGAGCTGCTTAGCCTCCATTTACAGCACATGATAATTCCATACAGAGTTGTTGTAATTCCACACTGGCTTATGCTGTAAAACAATTTGTTGGTTAAATTCATGTTGGGATAATTGTTTGTTCTCTCAAATTTAAATGATTTATTAAAGGATTATTTTTAAAGTATTCCAGGAATAAAAAGGAGTGGGATAAAAAGATGAGTGTGAAAAATAGAGAATTTATTACTATTAAAGAATAATTCCTACACCCATCAAATCATTAACTGGAAACCTATTGTCCTATAATCTGTCCTTGGGATGCCATTTTTCCTTCTAGAAAAACCTTATATGGAGGCAGGTAAGGCAAAACCTGACATTTCAGGTACAAGAGCCACGTGGTTTCACCTGGGCCACACAGACTGTTTTTTTCCCCAGGTTCCTGATGTAAAAGCTGGAATTTCCTCAGAGCCTGGATCTAAATTCTGGAGCTCAGCAGGTAGGAGCAGAGTCCGGGAGATGCCACTGTGCTGGGAGCAGAGCACCGGGGGGAATCTGGACTGTAATAGATGGGGGTGTGTCGGGGGTGGCACCTGCAGCGGGGAGTCCCTGACCCTGGGAATGAGCTTCCCAAGGCAAAGGGATGCCTCAAACACAGCAGAGCAGGGAGGCTCTGCAATGGAACATATCCGAGAAACTCTTCCAACTCTTCCCCCCAAGCCAGCGGCGGCTGCAGGTGACAGCCCTCAAGCTTGGCGCCAGGCTTTGGGCTGGGCTCTCCATTCCCTCCTTCCTCCGGTCCCTCCTCCCTGCCTGAGGCGGGAGCTGCGGGGGCTCCGGGAGCCCTCTCCTCTGCGCCAGGGGCTGTGAGAGCCTCGCTCCTGCCTGCGCGGAACCAGCGGCTGCGGCGGAGCTCCGGAGCCTGTAAGCGGCGTATCCCGGGGAATTGGGCTGGGGGCTGCCTTTGGCCGGGGCTGGGCTGTTCCTGCCTCCCTGCTGCAGCGGGAGCTGAGGGAAAACTGCAGGCGCTTTGCCAGCAACAGGTCTGTCTGTGTGTGGGAGAGCTGGAATGCCGGTTCCAGTGCCCGGAGGTGCCCTGATCTGCGGAGTGGGGGCACAACACTGCCTGCACGGGCATCTCGGTGGTGCCAGGGACCTTCCTGCTGCATACAACCCTTGTGCTGCTCCCGGAGCTGGTCCCGGGCTGCACCGAGGCTGGAACGCGGAGCAGTTCGTGCACTGGTAGGGGGACGGGGGTGGCAGCAAGTGCCCCGACCCCCTGGCTTTGGGATTCCAGAGCTGAGGGACACACGCAGCCCCCACCAGTGCCGGTGTTGCAGCTGCTGCTGGGAGGGCCAATCCACCTGGGCTTGGGAGCTGGGCCCCTCTGCAGAGTTCCAGGATTGGGAAAAGATGAACCTGGGGCTGTTCTTTTTCCCCTCAGTGACTAAGACAAGTTCACATCGTTTTATTTTGCTGTTCAATCAGTAGCAGGTACAATCAGTAGGAGAAAACTATCTGGAGCTTGAAGTACCTCATGCTAGCCTTTAAATCCAAACCACCCCAGGGGCTGCAAGCTATAAAATGCAGTGAGATCACTTTGGGGTGTTTTGCTGGGAAAAGGGGGATTGAGTGTAACTCTGAGCAAAGAAGAATGATTTTCTGAGGCTGGCAGGTAAGATGGCACCTGTAAGATGGCACCTTGTCCCAAAATAATGGACCTGTGCTGCTGTTTTTTTCCAAATGAAAATCCTAGCAAGGAAAACTTACTTCCAGTCCTTCCTGTTTGGACAGCTGTGGGTTGCCGCTGTCGTTTACTGAACAGAATTGGCTTCAGCTGGAGTCAAACCAAGAGGTTTCCGAGGTAACTCTTAGCGTGTCAAATTCCTGACATCAATCAGAGGTACCTATCCATGTTATCCAGGTGAGGCTTAGAATTTGGTGTTAATTAAAATCAAGTCACTGAGGCAGCAGTAAATGGAAATTCAAGAGCACCAAAAGGATTCAAATCCTTAGAGCAGGTTACAGAAGAAAGAAAAAATAAATCAATGAGTGCCTGAAGTCCCTGTGTGGGTATGGATGGCGATGTAAAAGGGAACAGTCAGAAGGTAGGAAGGTAAAGGGAGAGTTCAGCCTTTCCACAACCATTATCTTTCTGGAGAGGTGACGCTGCATTTAAACATCTGCTGTCACCTTCACAGACAGTTCTTCTCCTGTGCAGCCTGCAGAGTTATTTAAGACTGAAGGTGTCGCCTCTGGGCAAATCCAGCATTGGGCTGTGGTGAATTTTTTAAGGATCCAACCCCATCGTGCTGCACAGGGAGTTCACCTGTTCTGCCAACCAAGCTGCTTTGCCTAATTTCTAGTGAGGAATAATCCAGCATTCTGCAGCCCAGGAACTTGGGTGAGGGGTGAAATGCTGTTTGTTGTGACCAGGACTGTTTGCTCTCATGCTCGTGTCGTAGAGGGCAATGACACTTACGAGCTAAAAGAGATGGAAACCAAACAATTCTGTGGCTCTTGCTCATTTTTGACTCAAAACAGAAACATCACCTGGTGCAAGGAACTCTGTGCCTTGGAATTGGTTTGGTTTTCTTCTGGTCATTCACTCTGCAGTGATTGCAGGCTCATCTCTCATTAGTGGGGAATTTAGTGCTGCCAAGAGCCCAGCAGGGATCATTGATTTAGCTGTTCCTATAGGATAAACCCCAGCACTCACTGCTAGAGCATCTCTCCAGAGAAAAAGCTGCCACCAGTCCAGGTATTTTGTGGGGTCCCTGCCCAGTCTCCAATGATGGATGGGAAACTGCTACTTGGAGACTGCATCCTGGGACAACTTCAGTAATTTCCTACTGAAAGCTTTTAAAAGAGGGACTTGCTTCCAAGGTAAGGCAGCTAAAATCTTATTGCTTGCCAGGCTTCTCAATAAATAAAGTGGTGGCATAAGTGTGCCTGGGTGTGGAAATCTTACTTTAACCTGATTTCAGGGAACAGTTGGCTGAGATTTTAGTTAAAATTTAAAGCAGCCTGTGACACATCAAATAGAAAACATATATATATTCAGAAGCTTAAAGGTTGACTGAGCATAAAGTAAAAAAAAAAAGATTGTAATTACAAGGAATAGGTAAGCAGCCTCGGCTCTAATGAAGCAGCGTGGAAATTATATATACATACACACACACAGAGACACATATCTATGTATATATATATAAATATATATATATACAGAGCCATAAAAAAATTGTGAATGCCTCACCTGCCATTTGCATCCCCTGATTTACATTTGTGATTTGGCTTTGGAGAGAAATGTTTTCTATTCCCAGCTCAAGTGAATGAGTAATCTGCAACTAAGCCTTGCGTTTGTTACAGTTACCCTGCTGACAGCCTTGCTCTTTATCATCTGAAGTTTGAGATCTTTTAAAAAGAAATACCTTGACAAACTACATTTTTTTGGCCCCAGCTTAGACTATGCAGATAAATGACTCTGAGGGGAGGATAAGCAGTTTAAGCCCATTGAGAGGAGATCTGTGTGCAGCTCCAAGATTGGCACATCTCCCTGGGATTGCCCATTTCAAAAGGGGAAATTTGCTTCTCAAGGTGCACTTGCCTTTTTTTATGAAAGTAAATGTCAGTAAGAAAAAATTATTTGATTGCAACTGGCTATTTTTAGGGTGTGTTTTCTTCCACAGCTCCTTTCTCCCAGCTGAAAACCTACTGGGATATTTGGGCTTATTTGCAGATAAACTACTCTGAGGTATGTCGTACAAAATATCGTGGATATATTGATGGATGAAAAAGTTAAATACTTGAAGGGTAAGTTCCATTATCTTAATTCACAAATATCCCCAGAGTCTGTATGTGGCAGCTCAAGCCCTGCCTGACCCATACCAAATACCTCCTGTACCACTCCCTATCCCGTGCCTGAGCTCCAGGAACTGGGAATGGGGGTGGGATTTGGGATGGTTGCAGCTCCCCCCTGCTCTGAAAGAGAAGCAAAGATGAGCCCACATTCCTATGGTCTGTGCATGGGGTCCCTGTGGGAACAGCATTTTAGGTTTTTAGCCAGTGGCTCTTCCTGGTTCCCTGAGGCAGAGGGTGATCCATAAATTTCTCTCTCTCTTAATTTCTCAGACACTCACAGACCAATGTCCCAGTCTTTTTGCCATCCTTCAGGGGATGTATTCTGGCCCTGGGACTCTCTCATTTTTCAGCAAATTATTTTTCAAAGGTGTCTGGGAAATCTCAGTTTTTGTGCCATTGCTGAGCTCAGGACAAGGGAAGAACAAATGTTTCAGCACTTACCACCTTAAATGTTCTTTATGAACAACAACATGCTCCTGCTGTTCTTCCAGTCTCTAAAGTTTCCTTATTTTTGTTTCAGCCTCAGAGGATTCTGTGAGGGTATTTCACACATAAAAATCAAGATATCAAGATGACAAACCCAGCAGGTTGTGCACAGGGGTGAAGCAGTGCTGGCTGCTCTGAGTGATTGCTTCCATGTTGTGCCCAACATAAAAGTAGTTCCATCATTTCATGATGATTTTTGGATAGCTACTTTAACAAACTGACTTTCTGTGTCCAGAGGTACAAGATTGTCCTGGTCAGGCTGTGAGATGTTACAGTGTGTATTTGTCTATGGAGGCTGTGACTGGGGTTCCAGCAGGAAATAAGCCTCATGTGTTTGGAAACCCAATGTGCGTTGGGACAGGTTTTCACTCAGGGAACCTCCCACTTTATTCCTTTGCAGATTTAATCTGGTCTATTAAATGGAGAAGGGAGGCCTTGCTCAAGTTACCACATAGAAGCAAATTACTGTTATTTGTCATCTTAAAACAATTAGGTATTGCATTATTTTTTTCCTTTTCTGAGATGATTTATGTTTCTGTCCTCTGTGCCTCTGTGAATTATTTATCACTGCTTGTTTTAGCCAGCAAGGATGCTGTGAAAACACAAGGCACCAGCTTAATTTCTCCTTCCAACCAATCCTCCTCCCCCTCAGCTTTAGGATAATAAAAATCCGTGGAGCTTTTCCATTTCCTGTGATCTGCAGTGTTTGTACAGCCACTTCCCTTTGCCTGCCATGGCCAAAATTTCATTAGTGCAACTGGGATAAGACTCAGCTCCAGTTTTGCCTCAAGGCTGTTTACAACTTCTTGTTTACCAGTTATGAACAAAAACTATTCCAGAGATCATTACCGAGGAGATTAGAAGCTGTGGCTTCACAACATGGTTTCAGAAAAAGAGAAAACGCAAAATATGCATCCAAAATAATGAAAATTCCTCCTGCTTTTAGCGTGATAAGGGACAATCCTGTCAGGGAATGACCAAAAACTTCTACCTCAAATCATCGGAGACCCCTTGAAAAGCCAAACTCCAGCAGGTAAGGAAGGAAAGGCACCTCTGCCTGACCTGCTGGGGACAGCACAGGGACAGCTGGGCATAGGGACTAGGAATGTGGTGGGAACCAAAAGCCACCTTCCCCCAGCCACAGTGTCTACCTAAAGCAACTCCTCTGGGAAGCCAAAGATTACAGAAGAAAAGTACTGGGAAATAATAATAGTAGTAATAATAATAATAATAATAATAATAGTAATGTGGGGAAGAGCAGCAAAGGGAGCAACAGTAAGTCTAAGGGAGCAGGAGGAATGCTGGCTTTAAAATGGGATGAGGCATCATGTCCTGGGGTTTCCAAAGCACAGCTCCAGGTCTGGGGTTCAATGCACAGTGTAAACTCGTATTGTCAAATAACTGTATTTTCATTCTGCCAGTGCTCCCCACTTTGAGCCCAGGTTTGGACATAAGTGCACCAGTGCTGCTTCCTTGATGGATCAGGAAAATTGGCATTAAAGCACTTCTGCCAAGGCTGACTCTGAGCTCTGGCTGGGGAAAGCATTTGGCACATCAGACATTCCAGTAAGAGTACTTCCAATACTTTTGAAAACGTGTTGAATGAAAACTAACAAATATAAACAAGCCTTTGTCCATAGGGAGAGCCCTGCAGAATGCACAACTGTTCCTACACTTGTTCAAGCCTACAAGCAGCTGGTTTTTGGTGAGGGATGCCAGATTTTCGTCTCCCTACCTAGCTGTGCGAGCATTTAATGAGTATGTAGAACAGAGACCCATTAAAACACTGCACTGCTGCTGAACAGGCATGAGAGACCAGAACACGATGGGTTTTCACTGCTCCACTTGTTGCAAACCTGAGACACAGCAGAATAAATACTTTTTTTTTTTTTTTATTCCACTTGCTTCCTGAAAATAAAACACTTGCAGAGGCTTTGCTGTTCATACAAGCTCATCATGATTTGGATGCTTGTGCCTGAATTTAAATTCTATTTCCGTTAAGGAATTTGGAGCATCTTAAAAGCACCTGAACTCATACTTTAATTTCATGCCTGCTGCCAACCAATCAATTTTGCTGCTCTTTTGTTAGGGACATTGTACCCCCTGCTTCTTTAGGCATCCTTATCTGGGAGACAAAACATGTGTGGAAAAAGAGTTTGGAATGCTGCCTCCAAGTCAAGCTACCTGTTTGGAAATGAACCTAGCTGTCTTGTAGCTCAGCGTGTTTCAAATATGGTGTGGTCCTTCTTGATAGCAGACTTGGAGTTATGTAGCTCATGGGCAGGGAATTAAATCAACCAACCATACACAAAACCATCTCCTGTTTATGAAATGGGACTGGATTTGGATACATGGAGGCAGAAGGTTTGTGCAGCTTCAGAAAGCTTTAATCCCTCTTTTTCAGGGATGAAATTAGTGACTTTTTTTGTGATTGTCACTCAGCCACCTCACCGCTGCCAGAGTGCACGTGAGCTTTACACTTATTTCAGCACACAGTGTACCCAAAGCAGATAACAATGCTAATATAATAATAATAATAATAATAATAATAATAATAATAATAATAATAATAATAATAACAATAAAATCACATTCCTTCAGGTCAATTGCAAGGAGACTAAAATTACCTCTTTACAAATATCTTTCAGGGCACATTAGAACACAAGGAAGAAAATGGACTCAAACCCTTTGTTGGATTGGCCTCAGGTGCTGAGTTACAATGGGACATACAAGTACCTTTACTTGGAAGGAAACATCTCCTACGTGAACTTCTACCTCCACCAGCCTTTGGTGGCTGCTCTCTTCATCTCCTCCTACCTCCTCATCTTCCTCCTCTGCATGGTGGGCAACGGGGGGGTTTGTTTCGTCATCCTGCGGAGCAAGCGCACGTGCACGGTCACCAACCTGTTCATCCTGAACCTGGCTGTCAGTGACTTGCTGGTGGGGGTCTTCTGCATGCCCACCACCCTCCTGGACAACATCATTGCAGGTGGGCTGGGCGCCCGTGGGGCAGGGAGAGCCGGGGGCGCGTGTCAGTGGGGCTCTGTGGGCATTCCGAGTCACTGCCATCGGAGGTGAGGCTCAGTGGAAGGTGTCCCTGCCCATGGCATGGTCTTCCTGGCCGTGGTTGGAACTCTATGATCTTTAGGAGTTCCCTTCTAATCCAGACCACTCCGTGAGTTTATGATTCTACTCAGGAAATGGAAGATGTGAGGAAATTATTTTAAGCAGAGTCCTGCAATGGGATGGCAGCAATTCCAACGGCCTGTTTCCTTCCAGGATGGCCCTTTGGGAGCCTGGTGTGCAAGATGAGTGGGATGGTGCAAGGAATCTCTGTTTCTGCCTCTGTCTTCACTCTGGTTGCTATTGCTGTGGACAGGTAAGGTGCTGTGGAGTCTGTGACCATCGCCCTCGTCTCCCCTGGCCCCCTGACTGACTGCACTGAGCCCATCCATTCACCCTCCCCACACACCACAAAACATCAGATGCATGTTGCTCCTAAGGCTGTTAAGGAAAATTAAATGTGGCCAGGTCTAAAGAGCAGTTTGCTCCTCCACTGGCATCTCTTGAAGATGGTGGAACTGGGCTATCGTAGCCTGCCTGGAATTGGCTTGTTCCTCAGCCAGGAAGCTGGATAGCAGAGGTGTTAACACCTGCCTTGGTTAAGTGGAGCAGCACAGGCAGCAGCTGACTGGGAGGATGAAGAGATGATTCCATCTCTGCTCTTCGAAAAAACAAGCAATTTAAAATGTCTGTGCATCCTTGCCTGGGTAGTGAAGCATTCCTTAAATGGCATCTCGGGTGCCCTTGCCACAGGTTCCGGAGCATTGTGCATCCGTTCAAGCAGAAGCTGACCCTTCCCACCGCCGCGGCCATCATCACAGTCATCTGGATCCTGGCCGTGGCCATCATGTGTCCCTCGGCATTCCTGCTGCAGGTGCAGGAGGAGAAGTATTTCCGGGTGCTCCTGGGCTCTGGCAATGCCACCCGCCCGGTGTTCTGGTGCCGGGAGGAGTGGCCTGACCCGGGAATGAGGAAGATCTACACGACAGTTCTCTTTGCCAACATCTACCTGGCTCCCCTGTCGCTCATTGTTGTCATGTACGCCAGGATCAGCATCTCCCTCTCCCACACAGCCACGCCTGGGGCAGGGAAGCACAGCCAGGGGCAGCGGCACAGCGTGTGGAAGCGGAAACAAAAAGTCATCAAAATGCTCACCGTTGTGACTTTGCTTTTCACCCTGTCCTGGCTCCCCCTCTGGACCCTGATGCTACTCTCGGACTACGCCAGCCTTTCTGACCTCCAGCTGCAGCACATCAACACCTACATTTTCCCCTTTGCTCACTGGCTGGCTTTCTCCAACAGCAGCATCAACCCCATCATCTACGGCTTCTGCAACAAAAACTTCCGCCGCGGCTTCCAGGCCGTCTTCAAGCTCCAGCTCTGCTCCAGGGCAGCCTGTTCCCAGCCAGGCCCGAGCAATGCCATCCTGCCGGCTGCCTGCTGCCAGATGCCCCAGGATCCTGCTCCTCAAAGAGCTGTGGAGGGGAGAGGAAGCCAGTTAAGAAAGGAAATTGGGTGAATAACCAGCAGCAGCATTTGACCACGGAGGATCTCACAGAGCCCTGCAACAGCGGGATCAAGTGAAATATCCTGTGACTGAATTTCTCAGAGCAGCTGAGACAGGGTTGCTCAAACCATATTTGTGGTCACATTTCAGCCTGTGAGTAATCCCTTATCCTGTAACTCTCATGGACTGAAATATTGAAGACATGGTCTGGAACCCACCGGTCCCTGGATTTTCTTGTGGTTGTGCTCCTTCCCGGACATTGTAAATACCAGCTGGGTCCTGTTCAAATGACAAAATTAAACATTTTCCATCACATTCCATTTATTCCCATTTGTTGTTGTTATTTCTGTCATATCTATTGTTACTGCAGCTAGAGAAGCAAATAGAAATCTGAGAAATAAAGGATAAAAAATGGATTTTGTGGTCTGTTTTTTGGGGAACTCAAGTTGATGTTGTGGGGGATGCGAGTCACCCAAAAAGACCGAAATTTCTATATGAGCAAGAGAGAAAACACTTGAGAGCCCATTGGATTAGACAAACCTCAGCAGGTACAAGAGTGACATTGGAAGCTCCTGGAGCTGGTGAGGGATGAGATTTGTGCAAGGACCAGCACAGGATCACAGAGCACCATGGCTTATTCTGTAAGGGGCCCTACAGGAACCAAATCCCAGGTAAAGTCATTCCCCAGGGCAGTCCTCCTCCAGGTAAATGGGGGTGACTTCTACATTATGACATTCCCTTCACCATGATCACAAAATGAGCATTCTCCTCCCTACAGGTTACCTAAATTATATCCTCAAAGCTTTACTTGACATGTGCGTTTACTGATCAGCTCATTTTACCTCAAAACATTCATTTTCTGCACTGCAGACTACCTCAGAGCTGCTCTAATTTTTTTCGCTGTCTACCCGCTACTCGTTAACTCATTTTTATCTCAAAAAAAATGTTCATTTGACCCAAAGAACCACTCACATTTTACGTCCGGGAAGATGGAACATTTCTCCCGCTTCCCCCCCCGCACACGGTCCCTGTCTGGGGGGCGGGGCGAGAGCGAGGCTCGCCTCCCGCTGCCCAATCAGAGCTGCGACCGCCTCACGGCACCCGCCAATCACGAGTCGGCCGAGGGTTATATAAGGGCCGGTGCCGGAGGCGGGCGGCTGACTGTTCTGGTTTGCGGATGCTCCTTCCTGTTTCATTGAAGTAAAAATACAGTTTAATGTATCTATTTAAGGTCTATGGAGATTGGAGTGGTGTTTCAATGCGTGATGTGCCGGGGGGCAGGTACTCGGTGACCTCAGGTAAAGCCATGCAAGGATGAGAATCTGTTGACCTCTGAGTTTGCCTTGGCATCCCAGAGCCTCTCCCTGTGCCGATTGTGAGGAGAATATTTTCTAAATCGCTCATTTACCGATCTTCTTAGCGTTGAATTAATGCATTTTGCTCATTTCGTGTCTTACAAGTCTTAGGTGGCATTCCTCATGAGGTGGTGGAGTGGTGAGCATTGCTGTTGATGCTGGGAGAGGCAATTGCCTTGCAAAGCTCTTCTATACAACATAACCGTGTGAAATCATTGAGTTTCGACGATGAGAACAGGATTTATGCTCCCGATAGGAAACTGGGGTGTGTTGGGCAGGGACTGGGAAGCATGCAGGTTTTTTCTGCCTTAATTCCTCCAACCATTGATTTCTCTCTGTTTGCAGCAGTAACT
This sequence comes from Aegithalos caudatus, assembly GCA_013389925.1. Classification (NCBI taxonomy): domain Eukaryota; kingdom Metazoa; phylum Chordata; class Aves; order Passeriformes; family Aegithalidae; genus Aegithalos; species Aegithalos caudatus. The sequence goes on along the minus strand of WEIU01000641.1, from coordinate 441,662 downwards.
TCATGAGCTAGAGCTGCATCACTGATGATATCCAAGCTGCTCTTTAGGATGGAGAACACCACAGGGAGCATAACCTGGGTTCCAGTGTGTTGAAACGATGCCAGGAAAACATAAAACTCTCAGAAAATAGCATAAAATAATGTATTATAAATGTCTTTATTTCAGTCAAGCGCCTGCTGCTATAGTGGGCGAATATGCAGCTCTGCTTACTGAGACAACACCCAGGTGAGGCACTGGCACTCCTGGGTTGATGTTAATTGTGGCCAGGTCGTTTTAATCACGTTCAGTTGCAGTGGATCTGTACTGAAAAGCTGAAGCACAAGGAGCTGTGCTGTCCATGAATGTTGTCTAGTGAGTGCCCTGATGTCCTTGATCTAATGCTGTGCTGTCACTAAGCTCATTCTGCTTCAAACTCTCTTGAAAAGTGCTGGGAGTACAAATTGGAGTATAAAACACGTGCGGGAAGCTTTGTGTTCCCAAGGGAAAGCTTTGGGGATGTGCAGCTTCTGAACTACACAGATACTTCAGGTTCCCACAGAAACCTGCTGGACCGTGGTTCTGGGACAGGAGTGCCAGAAATTTGATGTATCAGTGCCACTTGGAGAGTTATTTTCTTCCAAGATCAGTCAGAAATTAGGGATCATGACCCGTGGAGGAGGACAGATGGTGTAGTTGCATGTTTTTCCTGCTTTCCACACTTTTTGCTGACACACACAGAATGGAGTTTTAAATCCCAGGAGCCCAGGGTCTGCCGTGTTTTTACAATAACAGAGCGAGACATGACGAGTTATCCTGTTCAGGGATTCCCATGAGGGACAGGTCAGCTGGGACAGCCCTTCCTGCTGTGTCTTTTCCTCTCTGGGAAGAGGCAAATCCCCTTGGCTTTTCCCATGCCTGAGGCTGAACTGCAATCCCTGGCACATCCATCCTTAGGCTCCTGGTTGTCACGGGATGAGTGGCAGCTTCAGGCAAACCCTGCCTTAGCCTCAGATTTTTGTTAATGCTTAAAATTTAAGAAATCACTCTGGCCCACAAATTCTAAGGAGGGTGGATCAGATCTGTTCACAAAATGAATTATTTATTAAGCAGACAGGAGATAACAGGCAAATAAAAAATTGTAATGGCAAGATATAACATTAAATCCAGAGCATTTATGATAGCTGGGGACAGTCCAAAACCAAACAAGCCATTTTACTTGTGTTGTTACCAGTCTGTGTAGATCAGGATGCTCCCCACTCCTTGGTCCTCAAAAGTCATAGGAAAGATGAGATGCAAATCAGGATCAAAGGAAAGTTCTCAGAGTTAATTTTTCAGTGGCAGTGACTGGCGGAGTTCAGACGGGTCAGTGACTCCCTGCACTTCCATCCATGCTTCTTAGTCTCCAGTGTTCTCCTTCAGTGAGGTTCAGCATTTCACACATCCCTGGCTCAGCATATTATTAGGCAATTCTACAAAATACCCAAAAGATACACATGTACTGTAAAACAGCCTGGTTTTCTCACAGGTGTGACACAACCCCAACATCTGGCCTCAGGACCCTGTGGCAGTGGGAAAGTCGGGAGGTTTGGCTGCTGTAGTGTCCCAGCCCTGCAGTTTTCTGTCACTGTTTGTTTGTGCAAAGGGGAAAAGCAGCCCTGCTTGGCTGCTCTTTCCCTGCAGGCAGAAGAGCCCAGCCTGAGGCTGCTCAGCGTTTGTGTCACCCCACTGTTGGTGTCACCTGCCCCGGGCACAGGCACCACAGCTGCCCAGAGCCAGGAGCATCCAGCTGAGGGATCCAGGAGAGGATGCAGCTCTTGTTTTCAAGGAGGTAAGAAGTGGGGGTGCAGGATCTGGAAGGGGTGTTTTCCAGGCTGGGAAAGAGAGGTATCAGGGAGAATTACAGCTCCCAGCAGCTGTGTCAGTGCTGGATGGACTCGGGGCTGGTGAGGGCACAGGGACCCCTGGGGCTATCAACAGTTCAAATGAGCCAAGAAGTGAACAGTGGAAGACTGGACAAAACAGATGGTGGAGTTTCAACAAGAACCAGGGAACTGGAACTTGACTTTTGGCGTTGCCACATCTGGTGTCTAATCTCTAGGCATGAAATTGGAATTTGAACGTGCCCGCAGTGCATTGTGGGCCAAATTCAAGGAGTTGTGGAAATGACAAGCAGCCTCTGTGTGTAGAACAAGCTGTAATGCTGGCAGCTACTTGTGGGCTGGGAAAAGAGCATCAGGAGGCTGGAAACAACTCCCAGAAATTTGTTTTAAAAAATGGGATGGACTTCTTTCCCAAGTGTATGAAAAACTCTTTTGGCTTTACTTTGGATGTGAAGATTTGTGTCAGCCTGGAAAGTTCCTTGAGACCTAAGAATCATGGCAAGTGTAGCACCAAAAGCTCCAAATTAGGAATAATCAAAGGATGAACCAGTTCTCAACAAACACAACTTTCAAAATTATTTTTCAAGATAAAATAAGATTGAAATGAGCTTGGCAGAAAAGCCCCCGTGAAGCAAAGCACAATGAAAATACCTGTGAGCAGAAACAGTAAGGAATTCCTGCTTCTCCTGACGTCCTGGTCTTTTCAGGTAGGTTTTGTATGGAATTGAAAGGCACTTTTCTTGCCTCTGGTGAGATGGCTTTTAGGCCACCACAACAATTGCTGCAAAAGAAGGAAAAGGAAGCCAGTAGCCTGGAACTGGATGCTCCAGGCCCCTGCTGAGCACAGGGGTCGCTGCTTGGCATTTTTTCTCTGCAGTGTTTGTCAAGTGCTGTCTGTTCCAGGCTTGTTCCTCAGTGTCCCATGCCAAATAATGCTGGAGGGAGAGGCCAGAACTCCCACGTGGCTGCAGAGGGTTTGTCTGCAGTGTCTTGCCTGTGGAGCAAGGATGTGTTGCTGCAAAGGAAGCACAGCTGGAAGAATCCTCTCCAGTCACCACGCACTGTCCCCAGGTGTCACACCCTGCTGCTGTGACTCCGTAAGATTGCATTGCCCCAAGCCCAGGCGCTGTGCTGGTGGTCCTGTGGGAAGCTTTTTGGAGCTTTGTGTCCCAGTGCAATGAAGTCCATTTCACTGCTGAGTGTGTGTGATTCCTGTCTGCCATAAACACCCCGGTCAGTTACTCCAAACTCGTTCCCTCCTTGAACTGATGGATCCATCGGAACTGCTCTGCTGCTCTCGGGAGAGGATGGTGCTGAGCTCTGTCAACAAAGGACAAAAGTATTCCAGCATCCTGGATATCTCTTATCTAAAGTCCAGTGCCAAAGGATAACTCACAAGTGGGTTCTGGGATGATGATGGTTCTGTTAAAATTAGGCAAATAATACAATAAGAAAAATCCCCATCCTGTGGGGATGTCTGAAAGTGGTTTGAATAAAAATCCCGAAGAAGGGCACTTATATATTTAATATGGCTGTCACCTCTCCTTTTTTAAATGAAAAGCTCTATAATAAGCAATGAGAACAAGTATGTGAAAGACAGGAGCTTTTGACTTGCACACTGGACTTAATTTTCCTTTCCTTCACTTTTTTCAGGACAGGAAAAATCATTTAATTCGACCAAGATAGGGACACCTGGTCCTGCACATGCTGTGGGGTAAGTCAGAGGGACACATTTCCCTTTTCCTGTCTGTTGGGATTAACTCACTAGGAAATGTAAGCACAGCTCTGCTGTTTTCTGGGATCTGGGTAAAACTCCATTTATCCTTGTGTTCAGGGATGTACGGTCCAAGGGATTGTATTGACTTGTGGATTCCAAGGACACCAGAAACAGGAGGGTGTGTGGTGCCAGAGCTGTGTCACATCAGGTTGAGTTTCCCTCTGAGGACAGAATTTCTGAGAAACCCATACCAGTAATTTTTACACAGGAAAAATTATTAGCAATTTCTTTTTGATCCATGAGGAATTTTCTTCGGAATTATCAACCAGAGAGCGTTTTGATGAGAGAGCATTTCTTTTGGCTCTTTTTCTGGTTCGTAATTTCCTTTCTGGTTTAAATTAGTTTTGTGTGCTTCTGCTGAGGAAGCAACATGTCTTAAGCTTGAAATGTGGGGTGGTTTTGTTTGTTTAGGTTTTTTATCTTTTTCACCAGCTGAATCATTCCACAAATAGTCTGTGTTGTTCTACATGCTTTGCTTATGGGTCAGAAAATGAAGTGAAATTACATTTTATTATCTTATATTTTCCAAACATAAGTGAGATGTCTTGCCACTCCCCAAACCACTCCAGGCACTTTGGAGTAGCTCAGAGCTGGCAGAGTTCTCTAAGAAATTGCAATATTTGAGAGGTTTAGGTAACAACAACTCTGTTGCCTCTTGGTTGCAAAGATTCAGTCCTACAGTCTCAGAAAGGTGAGGAAAAAAAGGAATTTCGCTTATTCATGAAAGATCTTCTTGTTGTTCCTTGTGTAGTCTTCTAATTCTGCTGTATGACTTACTGTCAAGTATATGTCTGGCAAAAGTTGATAGAAATTTAGATTTAGAATTTGAATCTGGGTCTCTTCACTAAAAAAATCTCCCAAAGCCTAAAGGGCTGGGGTGTTGACAGCTCTCAGGAGAGGTTGTTTATCACTGTTAGGTCAGATTATCCTCAGCTCTGGGCAGGGATCATGCTGAAGATCAGAATTAGGGCTGTGTTTAAGACTGATCCAGGTAAGTTTACCTGCAGGTGTGAAAGGCAAGGGAAGTTTTGGGGGTAAAATCTGGGGTAATTTGTAGCAGGATGAATGTACATTAAGAGGTAAATTGAGGGAGTCAGTGAGCAAAAGGTAGGGAATGTTTGTGGGGGGGAAGCTGGAGGAGAGATCTCATAGTAGAGAAGAGGAAGATGGCATTTTAGAGGAAAGTATTGTCAGTAAAATCTGAGGCAACATCTAGGGGAGGGAATGAACATCCTGAGGTCAGCTCAGGTGATCAATAGTGTCCAGGTAGGAGAGTTTTTGGGTTTGCTCTCAAGTAAGGTACAGTGAATACTTTGGAGGTTAAACCCTAGGTAAAACCTCTGTTTACAGGTATTCCCTGGTGTCGTTTCACCTGCCTGAATTCCTTGCACCTCCAAGCTGGGAAAACCTGGCATAACTTTAAGAGGGGACAGAGGGGACACTTTTGGCTAAAAACCTGGTGTAGTTTAGAGAGGACCCAACGTGTTTGTGTAGGGAAAGGGGAGGGGATGTGGAGGGGAGTGAGGAGAGAGAACACACATTTGGGGCAGAAATGAGAAAATTAGCAGTGTACAGGAAAGAAAATCTGGGAGGTAAAACATGGGGTAATCTTGAGTGTAGAGAATGATCCATTTATTGTAAAAAATGAGATAATGAGTAACAAAGGGAAATTTATGGGGGGAAAGCTTGAGGTACTTTCTAGGGGAGAGAATGAGTATTTTGAGGGAAAGATGATGTAATCAGAAGTGGTACACGGAATAATTTGGGAGTAAACTTGAGGTACTCTATATTCACAGAGAATGGAGATTTTGAAGGGAAAATGAGCTAATCAGAAGTGGACAGAGAGGGAATACTCTGGGGGTAAAACATGGGTAATCTGTAGGGGAAAGAATGAACATCCTGATGTAAACTGAGGTAGTAAGTAGTGCAAAGGTAGCGATATATTGGGGGTAAAACTTGAGATAATATCCAGGACAGAGAATAAATATTTTGAGGTAAAACTGAGGTAAATCAGTAGTGGACAGGTAGGAAAAATCTTGGTGACATTTGTGGTAACTTTTAGCAGAATAAATGAAAAATCTGACTTAAGAGTTAGGTAATCACTGGCACACATTAGGGAAATATTTGTGGCTAAAAACTGAGATAACCTCCAGGGTAGAGAATGAACATTTTTGGGGTAAACAGACAGAATCAGTAGTGGACAGGCACAGAAAATTTTAGGGATAAAATTTAGGTAATGTGCAGAGGAGAGAAAACAACATTTTGAGGTAAATACGAGGTGAAAAGTGTTGGACAGGAAGGGAAAAATTCAGCAGAAAATTCTGAGGTAACCTGTAGTGGATAGAACAAATATTTGGGATAGGATAGAGGAAATTGGTGGGGGATTTTGGTGGGAAAATAGAAGTACTCTATAGGGACAAAATGAATGTTTTGGAGTTCAAATGTGAGCTAACCTGTAGAGGAGAGACTGAAAATCCTGAGCTGAAAATGAGGTGCTCAGTAGCAAAAAGGCATAGAAAAATTTGGGATTAAAACTTGAGGTCATGTAGGGGAGAGAATGAGCATTGTGAGGTCAAATTAGGTAACTGATAGTAACAGGTAGGAAAAATCTTGGGTGCTGAGTCTGTGAAGAAAGAAAATTTTGAGGTGAACTGAGGTAATCAGTTGTGTACTGGTAAGGTGAAGTTTTGGCTTTAAAATTTGAGATCATCTGTAAGGAACTAAGAACATTTGGGCGAATAACCTGAAGTAATTGTTAAGGGACAGAATAAATATTTTAGGACTTGAGGATAGAGGTAAATAGTGGGGGCTTTTGGTGGTAAAATCTAAGTCATCCATAGGGGACAAGGTTAACATTTTGAGGTAAATAGGAGATTGTCAGTGGTGACCATGTCAGGATAATTCTGGGGTAAAACTTGAGCTGCTCTGTGAAGTACAGTGAATATTTTTGGGGGAGGGAATCTCAGGCCATCTGTAGGGCCAGTCCTGATCTGTGCCTTCTGCAGTGGGGGGAATAATTCCTCCCTGGACAGCACAATGCTGTCACACACAGGGTCCAGCTTTTCTCTTGTGTTCAGTCCAGCAATCTCTGGATGTCACAGCTCCCCATGCCGGGATCTGTCCCGTGGATGAGCTCAAACAGGGTTTAACCACACTGGCCCAAGCTGTGCTGGCACAGACTGGGCCAGAGGTGAAGGTCAATCCAAAACAAACCCCGCTTGACCTCTAAGCCCCAAGTGAGGGAATATAAATACATAAACATGGAACCAAGAGCATCAGTGAGGTTCCTGGGAATCCATTACATTGTTTTCATGGAATTTTAACAGGTTTTGTAGGTTTTTATGACAACAATGCTTTTCTTCCTTTTGATTATTCACTCTGTAGGACTTGGGGTTTATTGGGGTTTTAACTCCCGCATGGTGGCCCTGACACTGCTCAGGAGCTGGTAGGAAAGGCAATCAGAGCTCCTGGAAGGTGCAGGTGTTTCCCTCCTGCTGGACAGGTGGGATCTGCTTTGGGTCTCTTTGGAACCTGAGGAAGTAGAGAAGCATAACCCCAAATCTCCACACTGTGGGTGGAGTCATGGAATCTAAACCAGCACAAATGGATACTCCAAAGTGAACCGTGAGAGAACAGGACCAAAAAAGGGTCACTGTCACTATGGTAAAGCAAAAGGAATTGTACCCATAGCCCAGAACTCCGTGCTGAGGCTGGAATAGCCTCACAATGGCTCATGGAGCATGGATATTCCCATGCAGAGCTGCTGCTTTTACACCAGGTTTGTCAGGAACCAGCAAACATCCATCCAAAGAAGTTCAGTGGGATCAGGATATGTCTATATTCCATAGACATAAAGAATTTGCTATTTATAACACTTGTCCCCCAGCCCCATTAATGTTCCAGTGGGGGATTTACTGAGTTCCCTGGGATTGAGCTGATTGTCACCAGCTCTAAGATCAGGCTCCAGTTGAGACATTAAAGCAGGAGAAGTCAGTGGCCGGATGCGCTTCCGGCCCATGCTGAGGCATCCCCTGTGCCCAGGTGAGGACATCCCTGATTTTGGGGGTGTTTTGGGTATCATCAGTGTGATGCTGTGTGCAGACCCTGTAGGTGCTGCAAGTGCTGTCCTGGTCCTGGTCCAGGCAGGTTCTGGTTCCCAGCTGCTCCATGTCCGTGCCGAACCAGCATCCCAGGGACACAACAGGCACCGACAACGCTCCAAATAGAGGAAGCATAGATTTCAAGGTGTGAGAGATACTTATATTTCCAACGTGGATCAACTCCAAACCTCCCTGCCCACGGCGCATCCGACTGCAATGATTAATTTATGTCCATGCCCACCCTGATCCCCCCAGAGCCCGCAGTGCGATGTGCGGACACCCGGGGCGGTGCTGGGTGTGCGGGGATCGCAGAGCGGCTCCGGCCCCTGTGGGGATTCCCGAGAGGGGCGCCGGGCTCCGGCCCTCTGGGCTTTATTATCCGGCGCCCCCAACCCCGCGGCTGCGGGGGAACAGGGAAAGGGATAAGGGACATAAGAGGGACAGAGGGACGATAAAGACGGGAGAAGGGGACAGTGAAGGGGCGATAAGGAACTGCGTAGGGGAGATACGGGAGGCCGGGTCAAGGCGGGGCAGGGACGCTGGAGGGGGAGAAAGAAGGAAGGCAGGGGGGATTGGAAGAACAGAGGGAAGAGCCATGCTGGGTCACAGGTGAGGAGGGAGCAGGAGGAAGGGATAGAAGAGCAATCGAGGCGGGGTCAGGTTGGAGGAGGGGAGAGGCAGGAGGGGCAGGGGTGGTCGGGGTGCGTAGCAGAGCAGGGAGGGGAGGTGAGGAAA